>JARYHS010008074.1:351523117-351587682 GCA_031002005.1 Vandiemenella viatica
ATATGATACTTTTGCCCTTTAAGGGTCGAATTCCGAAAAATTCTGTCTTAATATATGACGTCACTAAAGCGGAGATCTTAATCTTTAAAATGATACATTAAACGATTTCATATAGTATCCAGGGAGATAAATGACTCGTAACACAGAAAACAGCATTTTAGAAATATTGACATTTTTGCCCTTTAAGGGTCGAATTCCGAAAACTTCATTTCTTAAAATATGATGTGACCAAAGTGGAGACCATAAGCTTTAAAATGACACCTCATTCATTGATTTCGGTTAAGTATGAAGGAAGATACAGGCTTGTGACAAAAAAATACCTTATAGAAATAATATATACTAGACGACCCGTGCGAAAATTTCGCGAATAAAATGCGATGAATAGTGAGGTTGAATATAATGTCACCAAGTTCAGTCATTACTCTTCATACTCTACTTCATTTATCGATTTTGGTTAGAAATCCAGGGAGATAAATGGCTCGAAACACAAAAAACGTATTTTAGAAATATTGACATTTTTGCGCTTTATGGGTCGAATTACGAAAAATTCCTTTCTTAGAATATAATGTTACCACGGCGGAAACCTTAGTCTTTAATACGATATGTCATTTATCTATATCGATTAGATATCAAGGGAAATAAAGGCTCGTGACACAAAAATACGTTGTAGAACAATTTATACTTTTTCCCTTTAATAGTTGAATTCCAAACACTTCTTTCTAAAATATGATGTCAGCAAAGCTGAGACATTATTCCTCACAATCGTACTTGATTTTTTCGATTTTGGATAGATATCAAGGGAGATCAGTGGCTCGAGACACAAAAAGACGCATTTTTAAAAAAGTGACATTTTTTGCCCTATAAGGGTCGAATTAACGAAAATTTCCTTTCTTAAAATATAATTTTACCATGGCGGAGACCTTATTCTTTAATATGATACCCTCATTTATCTATATCGGTTAGATATTAAAGGATATAAATCGCTCGTGACACAAAAATGCGTTATAGAAAAATTTATACTTTTTTTCCCTTTAAGGGTTGAATTCCAAACACATTCTTTCTTAAAATTAGATGTCACAAAGCTGAGACATTTACTCCTCATAATCCTACCTCATTTATGGATTTTGGTTAGATATGCAGGGAGATAAAATGGCTCGAGATACAAAAAACGCATTTTAAAAAAAGTGACATTTTTGCCCTATAAGGGTCGAATTACGAAAAAATTTCCTTTCTTAAAATATAATGTTACCATGGCGGAGACCTTATTCTTTATATGATACCTCATTTATCTATATCGGTTAGAAATTAAGGAGATAAATCGCTCGTGACACAAAACGCAGTGTACAAAAATATTGAATACTTTTGCCCTTAAGGGTCGAATTCCGAAAAACTTTCTGGCTTAATATATGACGCCACTAAAGCGGAGATCTTAATCTTTAAACGATAATTCATAAAACGGTTTCAGATAGGTATCAGGGAGATAACTGACTTGTAACACAGAAAACAGCATTTTAAAAAAATTTACATTTTTGTCCTTTAAGGGTCGAATTTCGAAAACTTTCTTGCTTAAAATACGATTTAACCAAAGTGGAGACCATAAGCTTTTTTTATTTTTTTAATCTTGATTTGTGTTTTTTTTCCAAACTTTATCATACACTGTGGAATACAGTCACTGTAAATATTAAAAAAAAAAAAATATCTACGGAAAGGACAGTTATTGCAAGGGCGTCTACGCAGTTATAATAATTATTTTAATAAAAATTTGTAAATTAAATTAATTGAAATTCATACTGGAATATTCTTAAAAGATTATAGGACATCACCTTTGTCATGACCGCATTTAGGCTTAGGCTATCTAGCCTGCAGGCTATGAGTGCGCAACACGAAACAAAATTTGCTTGTTTCCTTCGTTTTGTAACTTGATTTTGTTCTTATATGTTCATTTATTTTTTAAATTGAAATATTGATTTTTGCAAACTTTGTAACATGGATAAGAATCCTCAAATTTGCATTCTTTTTACTTCTATAACTGTTAAGAGCGATGTTAATAAATTGTATATAATACTTTAATGATTTTCAACTGTTTTCATTTTTAGTTCAACAATTGTATATACTTCTATATATGATATGGTAAAATATTGTACAATTTAATAATTAATTTCAAATGTTTATTGTTTGGTTAAAAATTGCTATAAAATGAGAGATTAAATTTCAAAATATTGCGGTAGTGGGCGCACATCATAGGTTCAGCTCAAGGGTCTACGTACACATCCTAAATATTCTCCTGAGCCTCGTAATATTTCGCGACGGCAAGGTAAAGTCTATTTTTACTAAACATAAGTCACTATACATTTTATAAAAACACACCGTTCACTTGGTGTCGAAGCAATAATTTCGGATCGGCAATATGTGTCGAATGAACCTATTTCGGGTGCAGTGGGCGAGGTTAATAGGAATTGGCCGTAAAATCGGGTGGACGACTGGCCTTATTTTCATCTCCATTACATAATACAGTTCACTGATGTATGTGAGAGACAGCAGGGAACCTACAACACGTCCTTGGCGGACCCCGGACCTCGCTTTGGTCAGGGGTGATTAGTGATTACACACCGTCGAGGACTACACATTATATTCTCCTCTTCAGAAAGTAGAAAACAGAGTTGCATATTTTTCTGGATATGCGGTAGGCATGGGGTTTTGCAAGTAACCCAGTAGGAGGCATTGTGCTTAAAGTTTATTTTTTTTAAATGTAGTTAAACTAAATCCATCTGAGATCACCCCATTTCATACGGGACAAGTTTTGAATTAAAACTGCAAGTAGTGTGGGCAGCGTCGGAATTTTCTGAATCTATACTGATTTGAGTTTAATAGCTCCACTTCGTCAAAAAATGCATTGAATTTGAACATTATGTGTTAAAATTCATCAAAATATAGAAGTTAACGTGATCGGTCAATAATTTTAAGGTTCATTAACATCCCTTAACAAGGCACTTACAATTTCTCTCTTCAATTGAGCTGGTATGTTTCGTTGAACTAGGAGCTGATAAATTTCATTTGCGTACTTGGAGAAGAATCGAGTAGGAATACAGTCTGGTTCAGGTGTCTTTATCTCTTTCTACATCCGCAAGTAGTTTAACCATAAAATGTTGGGATCTCCTCTACATTTTCTGCTTTTTCTACGCTAGTTTCCGTCAACTTCCACATATTCATTAATCAATGATGGCATACCTCGTATTACTTTAATATATGAGTAAAAGTTTAAAGTAGTAGTTAGATCTGCAGATGAATTCCTGACTTGGAACTCAAAAAAAAAAAAAAAAAAAAAAAATTATTCGTAGTCTTGCTCATTTTCATTCGTAACTGTGGTACTAATTAATCACGATAAGATGGATCCTCCAATTTCCTTACTGCGGTATATAAACACCTTTGCTTCCTGAGAAAAACGTTTATTGAACCACGGAATGTTCTAATTAATTTTAATAAACATCTTAGGAATAAATATTTTGTTTTCTTCATACAATTTCTTTCAAATTATTCCAGCGTCCCTCGTTCCCCCGTGAAGGTTTAAAATTGTTTGCCAATTAATGCAATATACGAGTATTACCGGACCAATATAAGAGTTATCTATATGTTTCACGTCTGGCCAGGTTTCAAAACACCTTATGATCGCTTGTACCGTCTTCTACTCAAACTGTATAATAATATCTAGGTTTCTTATAAGAAAGAGATAAAAAAATAAACGAGGTATTTTTATAGCAATGCATTGGCTCTAAGACCATTTGCTCAAGAGAATTTTCTATTTACATCTACATCCATACTTTGCAATTCACAAACATTGTGGGTGGCAGAGGGTGCTAAGCACCAATCTTAATTCCTCGCATTCCAATCCCGAATAGCACGAGGAAAGAAAGAATACATAAATGTATCAGTACGGTATCTTATTTCTCGAATTTTATCCCTCCAGTCATTGCGACCCAAATAGGTAGGCGGAAGAAGTATCTCGCAGCACTCGTAGGTCATAGAATTTCGCATATTCTCCAATAAATTCAAACGCAAATGACGTCGCCTGTCTTCCAAACAATCCCAGCCCAATCTATGTATCAATTCTGTGACGCTTTCATAAGAGCTGTAGCAACCAGTAACGAATCGAGCGGCTCTCCTCTGTACCCTCTCCACTGACTCAATCAGGCCCTTGCGATACGGATCCTAAACTCCTCAACAGTAATCCAGATGAGGACGCACTAGTGCTTTATACGCTACTAGTGTAAGCCCGTGACTGTATTTTGCGTATCGTCACGGGTCTAGAATAGTTCTAGTTTTTAGGGTCAAAGATTATGATAGGCTTATCTGATGTGGCAAAATACGAACTTGACCTGTGTTTTACCGTTAGAGTGAGTAAAATGTATTTTGCGTGAAGAACTCAGAAGTATGATAATAGACGTATTAAACATGGACAAAGACGATCGCGCTTTCATGTAATTGTTTCAAACGTCGAGGTCTCTTGACTGGAACTGGCTGAAATACAGCTTTATTTGACTCCAAAAGTTCACTTTGCTAAATTTGAAAAATGTCTTTTTAATGTGAATGGTGCTAGATCGGTAAAGACAGATTTGTGCAAACAGATGCGGCCAGACTATATGATGCGTTTCCAGTGTGTTACTACACGATAACATGTTATTTAACCCATGTTGCTTAACCCCATTACTATAGCGGTGGTTTATTTAACTACAATCGAAGTAATACATTATGGATTACCAACCTTGCAGAATTTTATTGTCCTTTTGAAATTAAGTGTCATTTATTTGGTACAGAGGTAGCTCGATTAGTCACATATTGCTCCAGTACCTCCCTTTAGACAATATTCTTGGTAAAAACAGTTACAATTTTTTAGAAGTTTACCGTGGCGATCGTTATTGATGATTTGTACTTTTACATCACCTGACCGTCGTACTCTGGAAAAACCCACATAAAGTTACCCATGACTGGAAACAGGCTCAGAGAGTTAAAGTCCAACCTTGTCGAATGTTTGACCTTGTGAATTGTTTATAGTCATAGCAAAGGCAATCATGACAGGAAACTGCCTTGGTTTCAGAATTAATGGGAGGTCAGAATTTCTTGGAGCAAGATTAATAAGCGGAATGAATACTGAATTTCCTTTTGCAGATCCAGTAAGAACTTTAGCAAAAATCAAATTTGGTTTCAAGTCGTTGACAATCAAGCGAGTGCCATTGCACACTGCACAGGACTCGTTTTGTGTTAAGATTCCGCAGTAGCATGGCAATTGCTCCAAGTATTAGTCTCAGTTGATAGTGGCATTCTCGAAGGCCTGAGATTATTAAAAAAAAAACTCTTTGTGATAAATTTTTGTGTCTTGGTTTTTTGGATATTCGATAGAGTCTGAACTGAAGTAGGTAACGCTTTCACCTTCAAGAATGTCAAAAATTCGTTCATTAATTTAATAAACATCATCATTCTTTGGACATAAAATGGCCCTTTCAGAAAAATGAAGGACATCTTCTGGTGTCAATATTTCCCCAAATTACGGTAAATAAATGAAAAGCCGTTTTTTATGTTTTAAATTGGTTAAATAAAGTATGTACTGAATTTTTTTCAAATAAGAAAAGAAAGAAAATATTATATTTACGTGTTGTTAATACTAAATGCTGTAGCTTAGAAGCTAAAAAATTAAAGAGTTTCACATCGCGTATAAGTAGTCATATCCACAATGGTTTAAATGTATATTAAAATCTAAGTTGAATGCTTGCTCATTTCATAGTAATTCAAGTTTCTTCAAGTCGACATGTTACTGAAATGTAGTTCCACGTTTTCAGTTGCTTAGGTATTAAACACTGCATATTCCACAATTTCTGCTTGCTGTTCATTAACGGCAGGACTTTCGTTGTTAAAAGTGTAGTCTTTTGTTCAAATAAGTGGAGGAAGAAAATATTTTATTCTCGTGTTTTAAATACTAACTGCTGCAGCTAAAGGCAAAAATCAAGTGAATTAATGTGTTTCACATCGCATTTATATAGTCAATATCCTTTAAATCTGTATAAAAAGGTAAGCTTAGCCCTCATTTAATAGCTAGCACGTGTATAAACTTTGGTTATAAAGTCGACATCTTCCTGGAAAGTAGTTCCATGCTTTTCTAACAGTAAAGTTTATCGGTATGTTTTTTTTTTTTTTTTTTTTTTTTTTTTTTTTTTTTTTTTTTAACTATGAAATGCTATCAAAATCAAACTTAATTTGGTGCTTAAATTGTGGACATAACCTCGAATTTCTTGTAATGGTATCTCTGGTCGCTGTTTTGCGAGAGAAGGCTGGCCCATGACGTCACCATTTTTTTCTAGCCAATAACTATCGAGGTGAGTGGATGACCTTACAAAATTATATAGTAGATTTCCTTTGTATGAGGATTACAATTCCTCAGAATGCGATCTATGAATCGTTATTTAGAATTAGCCTTGCCTACGGTGGAAGTTATGTGCAAGTCCCATTTCATGTTGCTTTGTACTATTACCCCCAGATACTTCAGGGAATCAACCATGTCAACAGCTGAATTGTTTACTTTGTACTCGTGACCAGACTGATTCCTTTTGTTAGTTATTCGCATTGCATTGCACTTTTTGCTGTTAAGTGTAAGCTTCCATTTACGGCACCATTCGAAAATAGCATCCAAATTGCGCTGAATTTCTAATTAATCGTCAGAGCACCTTATTTCCCAACAGATAACAGCATCGTTGGCAAACAAATGCAACCAGCATTTAACGTTGTCACCTAGATCATTTATAAAACTTAAGAAAAGAAGTGGTCCTATTATATTTCCTTGAGGAACGCCAGAAGTAACACCTAGCTTAGAAGAGGCTTCGCCGTCAACAACTACACACTGTTATCGACCAATTAGAAAATCACATATCCATTCGCAAATCTGATCTGATATACCGTATGCTAAAAGTTGGTTCTATGGTACAAAATCAAAAGCTTTCTGAAAATCCATGAATATTGCATCAACTTGTGAACCTGCATCGATAACTTTCATTACGTCATGGGAAAATAGGGTCAATTGAGTTTCACACGATCTCCTCTTCCGAAATCCGTGTTGACACGGTGTAAGTAACTCGTTCTCATCTAGAGAATTAATAATGTTAGAGAATATGACATGTTCCATAAATGGTTCGATTTCCTCCGCGGATTCTGAAAATACTCTTACCGGTCTACCATCGGGACCTGGCGCTTTACCCCACTCCAGGAGCTTTAATTGCTTTACAATAACTACGCTGTCAATTTCTACCGGATCCATCTCTAATTCTACACGATGTGGTAAAGTGGGAATGTTTTCCATGTTTTCGCGCGTGAATGAATTTTTAAATTGGGTGTTAAATACGGTAGCATTATCGCGGCTGTCGTCAACTTCCCGATCGTCTTGTATTAGAACAGGTTTATTGTTGTCACTGTAACTAACGTTCTTTACATACGACCAAAATTTCTTAAGGTTTTCGGTGAGGCTCAGGGAATTGCAACGAATGTCATCAAAAGCCTCACGCATCGCATTCATAACTTTTTCCCTTACCTCATCTAACTTATCTAAATCGGTCAGCAGCATCATCCTTCTTGATCGTGCATGTATCTTCATTTGCTTTTTGAGTAACCATTGTACGTCACGTGTATACCGTGGTTAATCATGCCCTTCCCTGATTGTCCGTTTCGGTGTATGAAAGTCCAATTCTTCCCTGATTATACGTATGAATCGATGCCACATCTCTTCAACGGGGCATATTACTATTGTGAAGGTGTGGTAATTATGCCGCAAAAACGTTCTAAAACACGTCTTTGAAGCCTTTTCGAATCTGTAAACGATCCTTTCTTTTGCAGGTAGTTTTTAACGTTACTGTAGCAATTACAGCTTTGTGATCACTTATTCCCGTGTTAATAGAAATGCCCGTGAATAAATCAAGCCTAATTGTAACGAGAATATCTAAACTATTATCATTACAGTTGAGGCATTGGTTCAGTTACGTGCTGCTCAAGATTGTGATCTGAGAAAAGGTCTGGAACGATTCCGCAAGCTGCTTTATCCCTGCCACCAGTAATGTGAACGCAATTTGTCAAGTCAATATATGGCAAGTTGAAGTCACCACCTACCACTATTGTATGGTCCGGAAATTGACGAGCTATATTATTTACATTATTCCTTAAGGCTTCGGCAATAGTTACTCCTGCATCTGGTGGACGATAGAAGGAGCCGATCACAAGTTTTGTTCTAGCAACGTTGAGCTTAATCCATAAGATTTCGCAGACAATATAGACAACTATTTCGTTATATGAGCGGTACTTAATAACAGCAATAGTATATCATCCCCATGGGAATACATCCAATCCTTACGGAAAACGTTCATGCTGCTAGTAAGGATTTACGCGGAACTTATATCCGGTTTTAATCAACTTTCTGTGCCTATTACGATATCAGCATCGCTATTACGAATAAACTTTCAGAGTAAAGACTGTTTGTTACAAACACTTCAGCAGTTAACTACTAGAACTTTGAATATTCGAGATTCTTTTAAGCTACCCCAAATATGTGAAGGGGGAGGAAAATATAATAATCATGGGTGACTGGAATGTAATAGTGGGAGAAGGAAAAGAGGGAAATACTGTAGGAAGTATTGGTCTAGGAGAAAGAAATGAGCGAGGAAGCAGGTTGCTAGAATTTTGTGAAAGATATAAACTAGTAGTGGCAAACACACTGTTTCAGAACCATGCAAGCAGACTATACACCTGTAAACGTCTTGGGGATACAGGCAGATATCAGCTAGATTATATCATGGTCAAACAGAGATTCAGGAATCAAGTTCTAGACTGTAAAGCTTACCCAGGAGCAGACATAGACTCTGACCATAATTTGATAATAATGAAGTGCAGGCTAAAATTCAAGCGAATACGGAAGCAGTATAAGCAGAACAGACTGGAATTGAATAAACTGAAACAATCTAGCACAAGAGAAAAATTTACAGAAATGGTAGACTTAGGTCTAAGAAGTAACTGTGAAAGGAGCTCAACCGAGGACGAATGGAATGAATTAAAGACCGAAATAATGAAAGGTGGCAAAGAAACATTAGGCATTAGGGAACAAGCTGCCCGAAAACCTTGGATCACAGAAGAAATTTTGGAGCTGATGGATCAGAGGAGAAGGTACAAAAATGCTCAGGATGAAACAGGAAGAGAGCAGTACAGGCAATTTAGAAATCAAATAAATAGGAAATGCAAAACAGCAAAAGAAAAATGGCTACAAGAAAAGTGTGAAGAAGTATAAAAGGAAATGGTCGTAGGTAAAGTAGATGTTGCATATAGAAAGATCAAACACAATTTTGGAGAAATGAAGAAAAGAAGTATGAACAATAAAGCTGCCGATGGGAAATCTCTTTTAAGCTCAGAAGATAGAGCTAAACGATGGAAAGAATACATTGAGAAGCTGTATGTTGGGGATGACTTGAACAATAGTGTAATGGAAAAGGAAGGCGATGTCGACTTTGATGAATTAGGAGATCCTGTTTTGAGGACAGAATTTAATAAAGCTCTGACTTGAAAGCAAATAAAGCAGTTGGAATTGATCAGATCCCTGCAGAACTTCTTAAATCCCTAGGAGAGGAAGGAATCGAAAGATTATTCAAGCTGATATCAAAAAGTTATGAAACAGGAGAAATTCCAACTGATTTTAATAAAAATTTCATCTTCACACTTCCAAAGAAAGCACAAGCCGACAAATGTGAGAATTTTCGCACCATTAGTCTAACAACACATGCTTCAAAATTACGGACCAGAATAATATGCAGAAGGATGGAAAGGGTAGTAGAAGAGATTGTAGGTGAAGATGAGTTTGGGTTTAGGAAAAATCGCGGTACAAGGGAAGCAATTCTGTCATTAAGATTAATACTTGAAGGGCGGATTAAGAAAAACAAAGATACTTTTATGGCATTTGTTGATTTAGAATAAGCTTTTGGTAATGTTAGGTGGGACAAGATGTTCAAAACTTTCAAGAAGTCAGGTCTAAAGTATCGTGATAGAAGACTACTCTATAAGCTATATAAGAATCAGGTGGCTATAATAAAAGTAGAGAATAACGAGAGACATGCATTAGTTAATAAGGGTGTGAGACAAGGTTGTAGTCTATCCCCGTTAATATTCAACTTGTATGCTGAGGATATTGAGAAGTCACTGAATGGTAAGAACAAAATACTGAAGGAAGATTTTGGACTGAATATAAATCAAAGTAAGACAAAAGTGATGAAATGATACCAACACTAGTAGATTAAATAGAAAAATAGGATCGGATGCAATAGGAGAAGTAAGTGAATTCTTTTACTTGGGAAGTAAAATTACAATCGATGGCCGAAACAGGAATGATGTAAAAAGCAGAATAGCACTAGCAACAAGAGACTGCATGGAAAAGAGAAACCATTTAGTGTCAAATATTGATCTAGGAATTAGAAAAGAACTTTTTAAAACTCTTTGTTTGGAGCATAGCACTTTGGTTAGCGAAACATGGACTTTAGGAATACCGGAAATAAAGAAAATTGAAGCATTTGAAATGTGCTACAGAAGAATATTGAAAATTAAGTGGACTGACAAAGTAAGAAATGAACGAGTTTTGGAAATGATGGGTGAGAATAAAAGTTTGTGGAAGAAGCTTATAGAAAGAAGAGACAGGCTGGTAGGTCATATTTTGAGACATGCAGGATTGGTTAATTTGTTAGTGGAGGGAACAGTCGAAGGTAAGAACTGTAGTGGAAGACAGAGATTATTATATATGAAGCAGATAATTGAGGACGTGGGCTGTAAGGGGTATGTAGAAATGAAGAGGTTAGCACAGGATCGGAAGGGATGGAGGATTGCATCAAACCAGGCGAAAGACTGACAACAGCAAAAAAAAAAAAAAAAAAAAAAAAAAACCTAATACGCAGAATTAATTTTTTTTGGTCTGTCCGTAAGTGAATTTCCTGTTCAGGGTCATCTTACCTCAGCCTTAAAAAAAAAAAAAACCAATGCCCTCCAAACGGGCCCTGCCACCCGTGTAGCCAATTCAGGTGTGTAGAGCACCCCTGATCTAACCAAGGGATTCCTATATGACTCAACCTCAGGGTGAAGATCGAGGAATTTGCAGCCATGCCTATCACAGAAACGCCGTAGTCTCTGGTTCATCCCCTATACATGGCTCTGAACCAGAGGTCCACAGTCAGTTCTATCGACAATGCTGCAGACAGTTAGCTCAGCCGAAATCTTGCGGCCCTTTCTGCAAGTAGCCCAAAGGAAGAGAGGATAACCTCCGACCCCAGGTGGCAAGCATCATTGGTGCCGATATAAACCACAATTCGCAGCTGGTTACACCCTGTCCGTTCAATGGCATCCGGGATGGCCTCTTCCACATCTCGGATCGGACCTCCCGGAATACACAATGAATGGATACCAGATTTCATCCCCGACCTATCCGCCATTTCCTAAGCGGCTCGATAAACCGCCTAACGTTAGAGCCGCCGCACAGTGGGCCAGAATCGCAAAAAGCTGGCCAAAATATAAAAAGTTGTTCAATTTGTACCAAAGTTAGTGTGTAAAGGTTATAGAAGTTGCTGATTAAGAATATAAAATTAAAAAGTGAAAAAAGAAAATGGCGGATCCAAGATGGCGGATAAATATTGCTAAAAGTCGTTTTATTCGTATAAAAGTAATTTTTGTGGAATTATCGAAGTTGCTAGAGTTGTTCAATTTGTATCAAAGTTAGTACGTAAAGGTTATCGAAGTTGGTGATTAAGAATATGGTATCAAAAAGTGAATAAATAAAATGGTGGATCCAATATGGCGGATCCAATATGGCGGACAAATATTGATAAAAGTCTTTTGATTCATATAAAAGTAATTTTTTGGGATTTATCGAGATTGATGATGAAGATTATGACTTCAAATATAAAAAAAACAAAATGGAGGATCCAAGATGGCGGACAAAAATTGGTAAAATTATTTTTATTTATATAAAAGTCAATACTTAGAGGTTGTTGTAGTTAATGGTTAAAAATATAAGCTCAAAAAATGGAAAGCTCGAAAAAAGTACCAAATAGAGGATAGAAGATAGTATAAAATATTACAAAAAAGAATTTTATTTCAATTACAGTTATTCAGTTAGTACATTGTTTGTGACGATAGTTAAAAGTTGTCGTTTTCTTCTTGTTTTTTATTTTCATATCTTCTTCTTCTGTATCTTCAGCTGAATCGTTATCATCTTCAAAGACTGTTTCCTCATCATCAACATCGGAATCTTCATAATCTTCAGGCACAGGAACTAAGAGGGCAATGGCTCCTGCCGACAACCTCTTCAGTTTGTTTGATGATTTGCGCAGATAAGAAATGTTGAAGTCTGTGGTTGTCAACAATCTCCTGAACACGTCTTACATACTCTTAAGTCCGGAAAACTTTCGAGAAAAACTTATGCGACATTGCATTATCAACTTACTAGTTGAATCTTCAGCATCCTCCGAAAATTCATATTATTATTAATTTATTTAATACTTATTTCTTAACACGTGTTTGAAAGCGTTAAAAAGTAACTCCACAAAGTATGTAGAATATTTGTGTTTCAAAAAAATGTACTATTTCATGATTATTAATGAAAAAATTAACTTAATATTAATAATTTCATTTTAAAAAATAACCAAATATTTTGCAAGCGTTGCTTAAAACGTGGTTCAAAGCCGGAGTTGGTACTAGTAGGTGGATTTGAAGGTTAATTTACTAAGGTAATAATATATACTTGCGGACACAGTGCAAAAGAAAGCGGAATATCGTGGAATTCGTAACTTATCTCTATTTCTTTAAGCACATTTTAAAATTTTCTCGCGCATTTTCTGGTATTAAGTTAAATAAAAAAAAATATGTGTAATTAATGATTTAATAATGACATAAATGTATTTTAATTAGTAGATACTGCCTGGAACACCGTCCATATTTAAAATATTCGTTTTACTTACACTGAACACAAATATTTATCTTTAACCACAAGGCTATTTTGTAACCTGGTCGGCTGCATGCACCGCTAGCAATGAAGTGCCGACTTTGACATGAAATATAAAGGAGGAAATGAACAATTGATCGTCCAAACAATCGGTATTCAGTAGTTCCATCATTACTGTAGCCAACGTGATAGTCGAAAATTCCCATCCAGAAACTTTTTTTTTTTTCCTTTTTGGCCAGGTTTTCAAGATTCTGGCCCACTGTGCGCCGGCCACTAGAATCCCCTTCTGCAGTTGCCCAGACCTAGCGGGCTGGGGGGTTGATAACTCACAGGATGATGATTGCAGGACTGAATCAGTCCCAGAGAATTCGTAGAACCGGTTGGACAGTGGTACAAGCTCGCCTTCCTGGGTATCAGGATTGTTCGACTGCCCACGCATGCGGCATCGACGTCCAGAAACCACACGCCAGTCACCAACAGGGGACCGCCGCACAGATTCCAACGTCTTTGCCTGGAATGCAGGTACAATGACTGCTAGGGGAGAACCTGGGTGCCACTCAGTTTCTAAAGGGTCACCAATATCACATCAATTGCACTCACTTGCGGCAGTTTCCGGCTGTGTAACTGTCGTAAACAAAGCTGCAAGCTGGGTGCGCAGATCAGTCACCTCAGTCTGCGTCTGCTCACAACAATTACAGTCCCTACACATGTTACCTTTCGCCACACCAAGAGAAACTGAGAAGTAAACGGAAAAAACGGGACTCACAAAGCGTTCTCAATAGTAGGATTTTTTGGCGGTAAATAAATATACAATGCTGAAGCTAAAGCTACATACACACTTTAGATTTACACAGAAACTATTTACACAGTTTAAATTAAATTAACACAGAAGGCACTACTGCACGTAACGGTTGCCGAAGAACGATTGACAACTGGTGCTGCTAAACTAACATGCAAAGATGAAACAAAAGGTAACAACAGACTTTAAATTTAATTAACACAGAAGGTACTGTTTGAAGTAACGGTTGCTGAAGAACAACTGATAACTGGTGCTGCTAACTAACACGCAAAGATGAAAAAATAGCTAACTACACACTTTAAATTAAATTAACACAGAAGGCATTGCTTCACGCAATGGTTGCCGAAGAACGACTATGAAAGGTATGTTTTGGTCACTAACCTCTTTTCCGCCTGCCTTGAATGTACTTGTGTCCCACTTAAGAGACGGTAGGTTAAAATCATCACACATGATTGATATATTTTGAGGTGTGACTGTACTTTTTGATAAAATTGTTTTATTATATTAGCTAATTATAGATCATTTGAATTTTAATTAATTTAATATTTCGATGATTAGGGTGACTATTTATTTTATAATCTTTTTTTATAATCTCAAAATGCCATAACCTGGCAATTTATTCAGGAATTGAAATTTAACTGACCACACCCGTGGTGTGTTTACATGAAGTCAAAATAAACAAGAAAAACAAGTATACAGCACCTCCCTACATTAATTGGTCGAGTCATTACAGCACATATAATTGTCTAGCAGATGAACGATAAGCATCCCCACCAAATTACTGAATTAACAATTAAAGATTACAAAGTTCCTTGACAATGAACAAGAAATGAAACAATGATATATATGAAACAAATTCCAAAATCCACTTCATCTTAAACTTTTTTGAAACTCGGAGCACCAGTTAATTCAGTATTACTCATCAAAAAGGATAATTAAACTGCACACGACTGCAGAGTCCAGGCTTCGCACATGGCGTTTCAGGGTGATCGGGTGGCATATAGCCATACAACGTTGGAAATTGATCAGATGTAAATTGTCTTTACCGTGTATCTGCAGTGGATCGGGATGGACCAGTCGCTTGAAGACTTGAGGAATCTGAAGCCTAGAATATTTACTTCCAGATGTCTACCTTAACAACGCCAAAAAAAAAAAACAATGTCCATAATAAGACTTTCACAAATTACGAAGAGTGAAGTTGGTCCGGAGCACTCTGAACGCGGCAGGTCCAAGAGTCAGCATCGAATTCCAGTCCTCGACTCTTCCAGTCGAGTACCCAAGCCTCCATGAAACGCCATGGCTACTCTCTCGGCCAATCAGTGGGGTCTGTCGTCTCCCACATCCTCGTGTTGCTCCCACATGCGACAGATTATTTACAATGAGTAGCAATGTTTTATTGACAAAGTCATTCGATTCGAGGAAACACCCAGCAGCTCGATCATATCTCGTTCGCCACAAGAATCCCTCTCCTTATATTGGACAGCCCATGTGTGATGTCAGCTGACGGCACTGTCTTCCTATGTTCATCTTTCTCTCACCAAGATAGGCATTGATATACCCACCGCCAAACTCCCTTATTAAGCTAAATGCTTGTTGTTGCTGGATAACTTGATATTTTCTCACAAAACTTAAACACTCCAAGTCCCTCCCCTGATATGACTCCCGCCATCGTCGCCCAGCAGATACACAAATAAAACCCCTGCTGGTCTGTTTCTTGTTCCTTGCTCCTAGCCCCTTGCCTTCACGATGATTAAAAAAAAAGACTTATTCTTAAAATAAACAGCAACATAGGTAGAATCCACCTCGCGTCACACTACATTTCCCCGAAATTTATGAGAAATATTATTAAGTGAAATTTCAAAACATTAAACGCTGAGGTCTAGAATTCGGAAGTCAATAAAATAATCCTATTAGAAATTTTAAATTTTTGCCAATTTTCACATTCACTCATACTAACTCACAGTAACGAACGAGCAACTTAAAGGTTTTATTAGTAGCCTCGAAACCACCTCCCAGTATCGAGATGTTTCCGTCTTTCCGAAAAATATTGAAACTAGGAGCAAATACTCTTACAGATTCAACATCTAGCGTCGACCAGCTTTCGTTTCGTAGCATTATGTTTATCGTACATCGTTAGTCGCAACTTAAATGTGCCATTTCCTCTCTAATAGTCTGACAATATTCAGAAACTTTGCGACATTTTCGTGATCCCTTTCGTTACCAGCCTGAAGCCCTCCTAACGAACCAGCATAGATTTTCTGCAGAGTTGGTTGTAACAAACACGTAGTGTTGATTTGCTCAAGCATCGCAAACTACGGAGCTAAAGTTCCAATAATTGTGTTTGTTATGGGTTCTCCGTCTTGCTTCTAAGCAAAATGCTTTTTATGACATAACCTTTCGTCATTATTAATGACATCCTCAGCACCTCATTTAAGGCACACACATATTTGCGCTTTGTACAATTTGTCATGTTGACTTATATTATTATCTATTTATAGTTTTTGCTTATGAATTAGTACGTGCTAGTTCGAACTTCTATACCAACTGTATGTTTCATTGAATTATTTGTCTCAAATGCTTTCGTAGTATAATAACACACAATGAGAAAACATCATTTCGGCTTTTCCAGTCCGCTAGCGAACTGTATATATTAATAAAAAAAAACATTGCAGGGATCCAAATAATTTGTGTTGCCTCCCTAGTGTTTTGTATGAAATATCTGGGTACTTGTTATAATCTTTATTGTGATGGTATGTAACAATGTTGGGTTTGTTTTTGTTTATTTTTATGTGCTATGAATAAAGTATGGTTTGGTAAAGACAAACTTAGAATGAATATAATAATCATGTGTAATATTTTTACGTATCATTATAAGGTAGGCGGGCTTAATGACGACAATGCACCTATAGTGGACATGAAATTGTATTGAAGTTCGAATTTAAGGAAATACGATGATCCAGAAAACCGTGCATTAAACCATCAACACTATCGGGTTTACTTGTCAATCTCATCGGGACCACTTGTTCGTTGATGGTCTCATTTGCCGATGGTGAACAGTTTTAGAAAGTGTGCTTATCATAGCAGAAAACGCGTATCTTATTAACAAAATCGCAACGGCGAAAAGTGTTTTAACTATCAGGCAATGTAAGTTGGCTTTAATTTCTAATGAATGTAATTCACAATGAAATAAATAAACGTATGTAAATGTATTCATGGTTTAAACGAGAATAATATTTCTACTACGGATAACCTATGTGTCGAACATAAGAACTTAAATACATCTGAGTTACTTACATCGACAGGGGTGTCGAATTTATGTTACTTACTAAGAATTGAGCTTCAATCATAAACTGAACGATCCGTCACGTCTTTTACAACAATAATAATTATGTTCCTTACTAAGAATTGAGCTTCAATCATAAACTGAACCATCCTTCACGTTTTTTACAACAATATTAATTTTTATGTGCCATGATGCGGTGCAAGAAACCTAAAACTGACGCATGGTGTCGGTCTTCGGTATACACGATGTCATATTTTGGAGCCTGTAGTTATGCATATTATGTAGGCAAACAGTAAAATTCTTCATCAGATAAGTCATCATGTAAAGCCGGCAGATACTGCAAAAGAATATCTCAAAGCTTTTTTTTTTTTTAAGTGATTTATTAATGCAAATTTGTTTCTCTGAGTCTACTATCTTCGCCATGGACTCACAATACATTGGACTTTCCACATCCGTTCTTGTCAACAATAGGAGAAAAATCATAGTTTTTCCCCCATACGTTTGTACTTATAATTTACCTGTAATTAACGGAATAGAAATATTCAGGATGCAGAAAAAAACTTTTTAATGCATATTTACTTAATAACTAGCAGATACCTGCGACTTCGTTGACAGAATTGAATATTGAAAGCTGTTAGTATCGCAGGATTGGTTCCAAATAACACCGAGTTGGCATAATATGAGAGGAAAGCCATCACTATATCATTATACCGTCGAACCTGTCTCATGAAGAGAATCAATTTCCAACATATTTAAAAACAGAAAAAAAAACGAAGGAGCAGGGATGTGGGGTGGGGGAGAGGGGTTAATTAAGGCCGCAGTTTTATTTCAGCTTGGTCTTTTCTTCTTTCTTCAGCATGAGCATCCGAATCTTGGGTTCTAATAACTATAACTGCTCCTGCTCTGCTAGAGCTATACATTAGGCCAGTTTACGCCCGCAAGGCATGTAAAAAAACAAGGCAATATAAACTGGTGGCGGAAACATTTATGTAGAAGTACAGAGAAAATCGACATCTATATTAAATAATACGTTTTGTCTCTAAAAGAAATTAACTAACAAATTATACACTAATATAATGCGCGAGAAGCAACGAATGAAACATTACAGACTAGCACACACATCAGTCTCTCTGTCACTATTCCATAAGTTCTTAAAATTTCGTGACTACAACTGCTATTCATACCGAAACAAATGTCCTGTGCCCTTCCGACAGATACAAAGTATTTCCTTGTCAAATTCTATCAATATCGGTATAGCCAAGTCTTCAAAATGTAACAAAAGAAAGAGACTTACTTCTGCATTTATAGTATTACTAGCTGATAACCGCGACTTCGTACGGATGGATTAAGAATTTCTTTGCCAGAGACCACTCTCCATACATCAGTAAGGAAGCTCTTTAACCACTGAGCTACCAGACCGGCATATGGAAGGGTAGTACAGAGACCTACGCGTCTGTCTGTCACCGTTCAGTAATTTTTCAAAATTATAGACCCTATACATTGATGACATAGCAGATTCTGTTTTGAGGACAGAATTAAATAAAGCTCTGAATGACTTGAAAGCAAATAAGGCAGTTGGAATTGATCAGATCCCTGCAGAACTTCTTAAATCCCTAGGAGAGGAAGGAATCGAAAGATTATTCAAGCTGATATCAAAAAGTTATGAAACAGGAGAAATTCCAACTGATTTTAATAAAAATATCATCTTCACACTTCCAAACAAAACACAAGCCGACAAATGTAAGAATTATCGCACCATTAGTCTAACAACACATGCTTCAAAATTACTGACCAGAATAATATACAGAAGGATGGAAAGGGTAGTAGAAGAGATAGTAGGTGAAGATCAGTTTGGGTTTAGGAAAAATCGCGGTACAAGGGAAGCAATTCTGTCTTTAAGATTAATACCTGAAGGGCGTATCAAGATAAACAAAGATACTTTTATGGCATTTGTTGATTTAGAAAAAGCTTTTGATGATGTTAGGTGGGACAAGATGTTCAAAATTTTCAAGAAGTCAGGTCTGAAGTAAAGAGATAGAAGAATACTGTATAAACTATATAAGAATCAAATGGCTGTAATAAAAGTAGAGAATCACAAGAGACATGCATCAGTTAAAAACGGTATGAGACAAGGTTGTAGTCTATCCCCGTTAATATTCAACTTGTATGTAGAAGAAGAAATAAAGAAAGTCAAAGAAAAATTTCCATTTGGCATAAGTTTTCAGGGAGAAAATATCAGTATGCTACGATTTGCTGACGACATTGTCTTATTAGCAGAGAGAGCAGACAGAATATAAATCAAAGCAAGTCAAAAGTGATGAAGTGTAGCAGAAATGATACTAATCACAGTGGATTAAATATAAAATTAGGATGGGATGCAATAGGAGAAGTAAGTGAATTCTGTTGCTTGGGAAGCAAAATTACCACTGATGGCCGTAACAGGAATGATGATAATAGCAGAACAGCATTAGCAAAAAGAGCCTTCATGGAAAACAGAAGTCTCTTAGTTTGAAATATTGATCTAGGTCTTAGAAAGAACTTTTTAAAACTCTATGTGTGGAGCACAGCACTTTAGGGTAGCGAAGCATGGAATATCAGAAAGAAAGAAAACTGAAGCATTTGAAATGTGGTGTTCCAGAAGAAAGCTGAAAATTAAGTGGATAGACAAAGTACAAAATGAACGAGTTTTGGATATGATGGGTTAGGAGAGAAATTTGTGGAAGAAGCTTACAGAAAGAAGAGACAGGCCGGTAGGTCATATATCAAGAAGCACGATTGGTTAATTTGTTACTTGAGGGAACAGTCGAAGGTAGGAACTGTGGAGTAAGACAGATGTTAGAATATATGAAGCAGATAACTGAGGACGTGGGTTGTAAGGGGCATGTAGAGATGAAGAGGTTAGCAGAAGATAGGAAGGGATGGAGGATTGCGTCTAACCAGTAGACAAACTGATGAAAGCAAAAGTAAAAAAAGTTGATAGAGGTGAGGGGTTGTGTTTTTGTAAACCAAATGTTGACAATATTTTTATGTTTATTTTAAAGTATATCTGTGCAAAGTTCCTTATAAACCGGATAAAATATTGTTGCTTTGTATAAAATGAAAGTGGTATAAATAGCGAGAGGGGGTGGTTTTGGATTTCAGTTTTTTAAAAACCTTATTCGTGCCCAGTGCTGCCAGCCACTTGGCTTTGAATATTCGTAGATGGCCGCTTAAATTTCAGTAGATTAGGCACAAAAATCCGGAGACTCACTAACTGAAAGACTGAAACATAATTATTGAAGAGAGAGTCAAAATTAAGAATACTTTTTATTTCCAGGTCTTTCAAATTCGAAATACCAAAAAATATTTTTCACTGAAAGTAAGAAATATCTCTCAACATGTTAAATACAGCATCACTTTCATCACTGCTGCTGCTGCGCCTACTTTTTTTTGTTTTTTTTGTTTTTTTGTTTTTTGATACCATACATATTCTTTGTTGACATTAAATTTAGTTATATTCTGTAACAGGAAATATTAAAAACTGCGACCCCTTTGATTCTCGAATATTGGTTAGGCCTTCTCGGAATGTACTGCTTTGTAAGCCGTGCCAACGAGCGTGTCACCGTGCATAAAGAGTGCGCCGATACTTCTGTATTACGGTCATTTAAGATCTATAAAATCTATAATCAAACAAAATATGAGCTTTTTTTCAATCGTAGGTTCACACGAGCGGTTGCAAGAAAACGATTCACAATTATTAACAATTCTGTAATGCATTAACACTAAACGCACAAAGTTTAACAAAACACCAATATAAGGAAAAATCAACAAATAATAAAAAGTATTAAAAATCTATAGATATTTTAACAAAATCAAAAAATCCTAACTTTTTATAAAAATCCGTAGATCTACGGATAAATCCGTAGAATTGGCAGCACTGTTCGTGCCCCCCATCACATTTTCCAACAACTTAAAGACAACCGAGAAAATACTTTTCGAGTAATGCGAGGAAAAACAAACGGAAGCTGAATTTTTATGTATAGAGATTACACATTTTTGCCAGCAACACCCATGCAGTTCCACTCATTATGACCAAACTTCCTTACTAACAGCAAGAGACTAAGGGTTATCTATCACCACAACCGCGAGTGGGTGGTCTTAGAGAAAAGTGTGTCTTTGCGCACACACACTTGCTTTATATATATATATATATATGAGATTTGGTATAGTTTTGATTAAAGTAGTGTAAAATAATGTTATATTTTACAGGGTGTTAAAAAAATGTATAATATTTTAGGATGTGACAGTATGCATCGGAAGAAGATAAACATGACTAATAAACACTGGGTAGCCAGCGCATACTTTCGAAGTTAATAACAGGTCCGCAATGTGACGCCCGTCCATGGCAATGCATGCCTCAGCCCTTCAGCGTAAGGAATCACGCATTCTTTTAAACTGTCCTGGTTGGTCCTGTTCGTTCTAAGATGCATTGATGACGTACAGGACCAACCAGGACAGTTTTAAAGAGTATGTGATTCCTTACGCCGAAGGGCTGAGGGCATCTCATTAAATCCGAAAGTATTCGTTAGCGACCCAATGTTAATTAGACATTTTGTCATATTTTGATGCATACTATCACCTCAGGAAAATGTTTTACACTCTTTTTTAACACCCTGTACGTTGGATAAGCAGAGCAAACCAGAGAAGCTCGGTCGTTTTTTTCCTTCTCTGTGAGACGATCGAGATCAGCTATGAAACACACATCAACCTGCGTGGAACTTTCTGTGATGCGCGACTACACGTTTCGCTCCCGTTAACAAGTTAGCCGAGTCTCACCGGCCATTTTTGTTTAATGAGAACGAAATTGTTGGATTCTTTTAGAATGTTTCGAACTCAGTGAAAAATACGACACATTCCGTGCAGGTATAATATTTAAACTTTAATCATTGCACCCCGAGGCGTAGGACTTTATTATATTCTTCGAGGTATACAATTCGAATGCGAAATGTTTGCGTTAGACGTCATTTAATTGTTAGGCTATATAAGGAAAAAATAAAACAGAAAAACCCTGTTTTTATTCATGGACGAAATGTATCGGCGTCATAACTGATGACATAATAAGTTAATGTGTGCAGCACCTCTGAAATTCATTCATTTGTTTTAGGAGCGCACACACAGAAAAAAACAAGGCTTTGACCTATGTATCATCGAGAATTATATCACTGATCTAGATCTAGATAAATGTTTCTTATATATTAAGCGATGACATAAGATAACACAATGCGAAGTTTCGTTGAAATGCGTTTATCACTTTTTGCAATATACGAGCATGTGTGAACGAAAACTTTCCCTGCGTATCGCAGCAATATAATCTTCGCGGGTTCGCTGCCGCTTTGTGTAGGTGGAAGACAAGCTTTCGGCAACGAATTCTGTCGCCATCTTCAGACCTGGTGCTCGCACTGTGACGAGCAGAGCTGCTTTCACCTACACAATCCGACAGCGAACCCACGAAGATTATAATGCAATATACGAGCACATTTTGAAAAAAAAAAAAAAATCAAATTTTACAGCTTTCTCCAGTGTATCATAATGAACCGCGTTACTAACTGCATGAAAAGTTTCATAAATTTTTACTGGTAACCTGAGCTATTAATATGTGAAATTTCGTTAAATTCCGTCCAATACGTTTTGCACGATAAGCGGCCATATAGACAAAAACATCAAACCGAACGGTTTTTGACTCTCTATCATCGGGAGTTTTGCAAGATACCGGAATAAAAAGTACCCTATATCTTGAACTACACCATAAGGCATCAAAATATGCAGTTCCTCAGAATCATTCCATTAGTTTTGAGTGATTCGTGGATTGGCAGAAAAAAAAATCAAAATTTATGAAAACTTTGTGGACAAAGGTGCTAAAAGTTTTCCTAGATCCTGACCGCTGCCATAAGCTACCATTTTGTACAATCCTTCCATTTGTTTTTGCGTGATGCATGGACATACAGACAGACAAACAAAAATTCCAAATTTTACGGTTTTTGCGTCTGTATCATCAGTAGCATACATTGTAATTACTCATTTTAGAAAAGAATAATGCTCAGACACAACTCTTCTCCAACTTTTTGCCCCCTGATCCGGTCACCAAGAACCACATGGATACTGTCCACCAGTTTACACAGGTGACCAGTGCGAATCATGAGAAGGGAGAGAAACTGAAGTCATGCCCGAAGTGTAACGGGGCCTCTTAAGCCCGGCGTACCTTATTGTGTTCCCATGTTCTGTGTATGATCAGTGTATATTTTGTTTATGAAGCGGAGACTGAGCATTTGCGTAGCTGATTGCAGGGAACCGCCTGAAAGCCGCGACCAGTACGAGGGATCCTGGACTCGCTGTACCTTCCCAGTGCAGTGTCAGAGCCTCAGCGTACTCACCAACACTGGCGACTTACTACAATTTTGATCGTCTACCAGTTCTGCCGTTCTTGCAGTAGTCGTTTCTCGACCGAATCATAAACGAAAGGCAAGGACACTACCGAAATGCCTCTCCTACTGGACATCCTCCCTCAGTTTGGTATCTCCATTCATGTCGTTTTTGATGTGTTGCAGTTGCTCTTGTGTTCCTTGTATCTCCCAAAACTGGAGGATTATCTAGATGAACGTCTAATTGGGTCTTTATTTCCATCTAATTTTTAGTTTTGGTGATAGTTAATAATAGAAACTCAGACGGCTTAATGATAAATGGCATGGGCCAAAAACTGATTTAAAAGAATCTATGACCGAAGTGGTAATGTTAAATTTATTTTCCTGCTTTAAGAAAGATCTCAGTTTACGTCTCCTTTACGCCTTCTATATATCTCATAAACGCCTCAAAATAATTATTTTCAGGTGTTTATGAAAAATTAAACATAACTAATATATATTTTTTTCTTTGGACAATTCTTTAAACGTTTTTGCTATGGAGAAGATACCAAATCTGAGACGCGCCTATTGTCGAAAAGACATTTTGAGTTAATATTGATGAAGAACTTCTTAAAACAAGAACTTTGAGCCATACCAACTGGTCGTGTAAATGTAGGTATCAAAAACTACTGATACTTCAAAGAAACCTGTTATAGAAAGTTGTAAACATATTAAATAGAGGCACTGCACTCCTGTTGTTTCTTCATTTTATTCACAGCTACTTTATGTTGGCTATCTTATTGTCAAAACTTAAGGTACAATTTTATTTTGCAGGTGGGCTTGAGTTTACCACAACGCTACGCCAGTTCATCCTCTAAAGTGGCCGCGCGGATAGCCAACATGCCCGCCAGGAATGTTGGGATGAGGGCACTAGCCGAGTCTTCAAATCTTTCGCCAGCTCCTAAAGCCTTAGAAGCTGCAAGATCAGCCACCCTATTAGCTACGAATCAATCAAAACTAGCAAGGTCATCCCACATTGGTATTGCTCAAAATGTCTTCCAAGCAAATGCTGAGTCAGAGCAAAGGATGGGTTGGCCTCCGATGAAACGCTATTCGCAATGGGTTCCGAGCTATCCACCGAACGGTCCAAAGAACCAAGTGGATTGGTCTGGAGAACAGTAGCCGCCACATAATAAGCCGAATCCGACATATTCGAATGGTTACGCATGTCGATATAATTATGGTTGCCAATGACCAGTGAATCAGTGGCAGATAGGAGAATCATCTATGCGATATTCGTTGTCTAGGTCCATGAGAAAGAAGATCATCTTGCCAAATTCCAATTCTATCACGCTAATCATGAAAAACAATTCAAGATACATGTAAATTGTGTAGTAACATTCATCCATTGCGGGAAATGAACGGTATGTAAAATGAAGTTTTAGCCATTAATCAAATCAGAACCCTAATATGGTGGTCAAAACAGCACAAAGGAAAACA
Source organism: Vandiemenella viatica (assembly GCA_031002005.1). Taxonomy (NCBI): domain Eukaryota; kingdom Metazoa; phylum Arthropoda; class Insecta; order Orthoptera; family Morabidae; genus Vandiemenella; species Vandiemenella viatica. Next base: position 351,548,074 of record JARYHS010008074.1, read on the forward strand.
GACTCAGCAGTAAATAATTACACTTCCTTCTTCCTCCTATACACCGAGCGAGGAGGGTGAGTGGTTAACGTTCTAGCCTCGCAATCGGGAGGACGCCGGTTCGAATACCCGTCCGAGCATCCAGATTCGGTTTTCCATGGTTTTTCCAAATCACTCCAGGCGAATTCTGGGATGCTTCCTTCAAAAAGGCCATGGAAAAATTCCTTCCCGTTCCTTGTTCACAGTCCCTTCCCGCCTCTAATGACCTTGACGTCGACGAGGCGTAAAGCAATAATAAGCTTCCTTCTACATGGCATTAGACCCCTAACTTCTCCCTATTTATAGTCGAGTACTCGTTGATCCACGTAAAACTAAACAAACAGACCTCACATGAAAACAAACAGTTTCCAGTAAGTAATTACATAATACGTAAGAAGTACAGTAACAGCTACTTATACCATTACATCAATGGAACAGGTCCTTCGCTGCCATTGGCATGTGATTAACATTTATTGATAACCTAGCGTTGTTGATATGTAATGAGTTGGAAGTGCTTTATTACTGAACATTAAGTTTCATCAAGAGTCAATAATTAATTTATTAATTCCTGAATTTCGCATTACAACAACATGAGATTTCCGATGGCAAAATTTTGACTGAACGAAATATTTCTTACAAACTGGGAGTCGTCTATGTTACTTTCCCAACTCCCAGCATCCTGGGCGATTTTCATGGCTGAAAGCTCACATCTATAGTTGACAGTATGCACTATTAACTTCCCCTGCCATGGGAGGTTGACGCCAGTGGCAACCTTCAACAGCTTCTTACAACACGGTATGAAATTTATCAGTTCTCTCATGGTAGAATGCTCATCTCGCCTCGGAAGGAGATAGTTGCGTCAATTCACTCACGCAAACGCCAGATACCATCCAGACGTAGGCGTAACTGAACATAATATTTGTTGTCTTCCACTAAAAAGACTTTTGTTATTATTATATTGTTTTTAATTGTCTTTGAATTTTCTCAATTGTGAAATGGTACACTATGTCGCATCAAACATATTCCAAACATTTTCGAAAATCCTAATTTTGCAACAAAAATATTCAACAGCCATTTTTTTTATTTAAAAAAATATTATTTTACATCAAACGTATTATATACATTTATACTCGTAATTCGTTCCACACATTTTGAGTATATTATTAGTCTCCCATTAAACAAAGCTTTTCAAATCTGTCATATTAACTTACATCACATTGTCATTGCGTAACGAGTCAGATACTCGTATGATAGGTATATTTGTTAAAGGAGGTAGCCCAAAAGTTTAGCAAATTTGATTATTTCCTTCTAAATCGTCCTATTACATATAGCTAAGTATTTTCATAACAATTTTATCAGCCCATCCTTTACGAATGCTGGAAATTATCTTAGGCTTTCATAGTTTTTACTTCTGTATCATTATTTTTCTGAACGATTGTTTTCCAATGTCAGCTATATCTCTGGCATACTAGGCTATATCTTCTGAAGCGCCACAATATCCACATTCTGGTGATTTTTCCAATTCTATATACAAGCTCTTCTAATAATTCCCATAAAGTCTTATTTTACTTAAGAAGTCTGTATACGGCACTCTAAGCTCAGTTGATTCGTAGTTCTTACTTATTCATACCAGGTGTTCCGCTTTTTCAGTGACACCAACTCCCACTATTGGAATCCACTGAAATTCTATTTCATTCACTAACTTTAATTTATTTATCGGAGCATATGCTAGAGCATTATTTAATTCTTTGGAATATTTTTTGACACATTTTATTGTACTTGGCTAGTTAGAGCATATTATAATTTTTTCTTCCCTTATTTGTGAAGCATTTTTGACAGCCTCTAGGACTTCTTATAACTTCACAGAAAAGACGAAGTCTAATTAATTTGTAAGTATCCAACTTTTCGACATTCAATGCAGCACCCACACTGTTATCTGTGATTTTGAAGCCATCTTTATATATTTTTCGTCATGTTTTCCTCTTGTCGCTTAGAATTTGCAGTGTTGCTTTACACATATGAATAGTAGGTAATATTGTTTCTTTGTTCCAAAATTATCTGTCGTTTCGTATGTGTTGATTTCTGGTTGCGGATGGGAAATATTGTAGACTATTTTCAGTTTTATTTATTTGTATACTTACATATTTGAACTGGGATTTATTTTAATCACTGGATATGTTTTGCTGACTAATTTATTTTAAAACTTTAAATTATCAAAAATGGGTAGGACTATTGCAACGAGTTTCTCGATTAAAAACTAGTAGTTTATGTCCTGAGCGGGTTGGTTACCACTTGCTATTTTATCCGATAGTGAAATATATATCACAAGCTCGTACTGGAAAAAAGTGTTGGAGGGTGCTGCAATAAAAATCATATCATGTTCAATCTGTAATACTGCAAAAGTTTCAAGAGACATCTTTCAAAATATTTTCGTTGGTTGGTAGGTGATAAACACAACTCATACGTCAAACATTTACCAAAAATCGAGTTTTTTTTAAATTTCATAATTCATTGCCAGAAACCCGCAGAGCACCAGTTTGGAATACACGTGAAAACCCTGGAAAACATCACGGCACACGCTGCTAATAATGCGGAGTATGACGAGACCTCCAATACTGAGAAATCTCGATAGTTCCTACGGATAGAACGGGAACATAAGGAACATATTCACCGCTAAGACATTGTACAATGTGCTCATGAAAAATAAGTGCGGACTAAAAGTTAATTTTCACGGTCATTGATATTGCGGCACCAAATATATAAGTTTTATCAGATGGGAAGGTAAACCAAAAATAGGAAGGACACGGAAGGAACTAAATGATTGTGATCACAATAAGTAAAACAATGAGAGATTACATCAGAAAGTGAATTATAAGACTTATAAATGTAATATTGACTGGAGCGAATTTATGGTACCATCTGTACTAATTAAACGGTATTCCTGCTCAGTGTGTAACCATGTCCATCACGCTTTGACGCCACGCAGCCATCCTTCGCTGATGCATTAACAACGTTCAGAGACGAAATGAATTCTTCACATGAGTTCAGCCGCATAGCGTAGTAAAATGACAACGTTTCGACAAACGACTCGTTTGTCTTCATCAGGTCTATTACTTCAGAAATATTCAGAGATATTGCTACATACTAGAGGTTATAAGATTTATTTAATAACATTAATGTTAATTAAGCATTCGTGAAGAAATGTTTAGACAAAACATTGAAAAAAAGAACGTATTGCATTTAAATTACTATATTAATATTATTAACTGTTTTGTAGTTTTTATATTCGCTCCATGTAGATAATTTAGATAAATTTCTAATTCATAGATACATAATATAAATGTTTTAATTTTCGGGCAACAGTTAGCGGATGTTTTCATTAGATTGAAATTTATCCAGGATCAGAATGACAACTGGCATTTGACGATTACAGCAGAGCGCATAAGTAATTTAAGTTTTTTGTTTAAATAATTTGTTTTCATGAGCTTAACATAATTTTGTTGAATGGAAATAGTTCGACATTACGGCGATCAATGCGGCCTAGACCACGATGAAAACTAATATTATTAGCCTTATCGTAAGTTGTTAAGATTTAATTTTAATTTTCTTTGCTTTCACTTATGTGATTTTTCAGCCGCATGTAACTACACTTAAAAGCCAAAGAAACTGGAATAGGCATGCGTATGCAAACACAGAGATATGTAAATACTCAGAGTACGGCGCTGCGGTCGGCAACGCCTATATAAGACACAGGTGTCTGGCGTAGGCGTTAGATCGGTTACTGCTGCTACAGTGGCAGTGAATCACGATTTAAGTGAGTTTGAACGTGGTGTTAGAGATGGACACAGCATCTCCGTGGTAGCGATGAGGTGGGGATTTTCCCGCACGACCATTTCACGAGTGTACCGTAAATATCTGAAATCCGGTAAAATGTCAAATCTCCGACATCGCTGCTGCCGTAAAATGATCCTGCAAAGACGGGACCAACGACGACTGAAGAGAATCGTTGCACATGACAGGAGTGCATCCCTTCCGCAAATTGCTACGGATTTCAATGCTAGACCATCAACAAATGTCAGCGTGTGAACCATTCAACGAAACATCATCGATATGGGCTTTCGGAGCCGAAGGCCCACTCGTGTACCCTTGCTGAATGTACCACACAAAGTTTTGCGCCTCGCCTGGACCCGTCAGCACCGACATTGGATTGTTGACGATTGGGAACATGTTGCATGGTGTGACGAATCTCGTTTCCAATTGTATCGAGCGGATGGACGTGTACGGGTATGGAGACAATCTCATGAATTCATGGAGCCTGAATGTCGGCAGGGAACTGTTCGAGCTGGTGGAGGCTCTGTAATGGTGTAGGGCATGAGCAGTTGAAGTGACATGGGACCCCTGATACGACGAGATACCACTCTGACGGGTGACACGTATGTACGCATCCTGGCTGATCACCTGCATCCATTCATGTCCATCGTGCATTCCGATGGACTTGGGCAATTCCAGCAGGACAATGCTACACCCCACAAATCCAGAATTGCTACAGAGGGGCTCCAGGAACACTCTTCTGAGTTTAACTACCTCCGCTGGCCACCAAACTCTCCAGACATGAACATTATTGAGCATATCTGGGATGCTTTAAACGTTCCGTTCAGAAGAGATCTCCACCAACTCATACTCTTACGGATTTATGGACACGCCTGCAGAATGCACGGTGTCGGTTCCCTCTAGCACTACTTCAGACATTAGTCAAGTTCATTCCACGTCATGTTGCGGGACTTCTGCGTGCTCGCGGGTGCCAGTTTCTTTGGGTTTCAGTGTATGTCAGCCATTCAAACAGATAGGAAGAAAGATGTAAGAACTCATGATTTTCTGCCGAGTTTATATTGCTATGCAAGATGTAACAAACATGCCAACAAAGAATGTATTAATTCACGAATGATAAAAGCTCTGATTTTCTAGCTTCAATATTAACGGGGTTTGCTGTTAGGTTGAAATGCAATCTAGATGAGGATGACAAGTGAATCTTTTTGCTACAGTGTAAGGCACGAGGAATCGCGTTCACGATAATTTTATATCAATTCAGAATAAAAATGGCATTGGGCGTTATTTTGTAATAACTAGGTGGTAACCACGACTTCGTGTTCGCAAAGCATTTTGATTGATAGTTAGTGACATGCAACCACCTTAGTGCACGATGGGAGGCTCGTGGCCAATACCACACGCAAACACCAGTGATCTCTGCTATGTAGCTGTGTTTGCAAATTGAAATATACGGTCACAGTGCTTTGATCGAAATGACAAAATACACTCCGTCAACCGTTTTCAACCACCATATTTCTCACATTCCCACAGATACCGACATGCAACCACGATAGTGCACGATAGGAGACTTGAGGCTACTACAAACAAACAAGAGTGGTCTGCGCTATATATATGTTGCTGTAAACTGGAATAAATGGTCACACATGCCTTACTTCGAAATAGGAAAATGCCCAATTTCAAGCACCTATCTCCACGCTGCCGCACCTACCGACATGCAACTACCATAGTGTACGATGGTACACTTGAGGTTACCACTAAACACAAACACCGGAGGTAAGAGTGAAATATAGGGAGACACGTGGCTATTTTGATATCAAGATGACCACTTTCAACCACCATATCTACCACACCTCCACAGCTACCGACATGCAATTACCACAGTGCACGATGGAAGACTCCGGGCTACTCCACACACAAACACCAGTGGACTGCGCTTGGTAGTTCCGGCTGCAAGATGAAATATGGGGAGACACACGTCTTTGGTACAAATAGGAAAACATCCTGAGATGAACACTTTCCACCACCATATCTCCCACATCTCCACAGGTATCGACGTTCGGCCAACGTTTTGCCCGATAGGAAACTCGATGCTTCTACCACATACAAACAGCAGTGATTTGCAATATGAAGTTTTGGTTGAAAAATGAAATATAGGGACACGCACGTCTTTGGTAGAAATATGAAAATATCCCAGATCGACTACTTTCAACCACCATATCTCCTACACACAGCCATCGACATCTAACCACCACAGCGCACGATGGGAGATTCGAGGCCAATACCACTCACAAACACCATGGTCTGCGTTATGTAGTTGTGGCAGCAAAATGAAATAAAGGGACACGCTTGTCTTTGGTGGAAATACGAAAATGTCCCTTATGGAACATCTTCAACCACGATATCTTCCACATCCCCACATTAGACCAACTTTGGACACGATATTTGACTCCATGCTACTACCACACATAAACCCCAGTGATCTGCGCTTGGTAGTGACGGCTGAAAAGTGAAATATAGGGAAACACAAATCTACTTTTATATATATATATATATATGGTTAAATAGCTGAGAATAAATGACTTGCTGGAACACTACATTCAACCTGTAATTTTTGACTAGCTTTGAAAATATTCAGATAATGTTTCTTTTATCTGTAACGGAATAAGTTTTTAAAGACATCCAGCAAATTTAAAAATACTTGGAAAGCCAGAGATATGTCGGGATGCAGTTGAAAACTGTGAAAAAACACGATAAAAGGTGATTTTGAACCCAACACATGTGCGACTGTACCCGACGACATGTTATAGAAATGTGAGCGATTATAGTAAAGGACAATTCATAAAGGTGACAGCTCCATGATAAACTGGACACTTGAAACTCTTAAGACACCAGAAGGGTGGAGGAATTCAATAACAAAAGTTTACAAAATAAAAATAAAATAAAAGGAAAGGGCAATTAGAAACGACCCAGAGAAAGATCAAGAGATAAATGGCTGAAAGGAGTGGAGTGTGAACGGAAGAGAGGAGAGGACTGGAACAAGGTGGTGACAGAGAGGTGGTGGGATGAAAGAGGCAGAACAGGCCAGTGGATGGAAACGGTTGAGGATGATGATTACAACGAATTATGTGGCTAGGGAAACTGCAATCGGAGCATGCGCTCCATTGGAATTAATTTCAGTTCAAATTAAAATCACACAGGGGTGATAAGTCTATTTAAAATCAATAGGAATAACCAGCATTAACGCTATCAGCAAAACACATTGTTTTCTGGTGCGGGTAGGGAATGACGAGAATAATATGACCGTAAATCACAGCGAAATAAATTAAAATAGCTAGATTATGGACGATGTTACGAGAAAAATGTAATTAGATGAATCCCTGAGGATAATAATATCGACAGCAAAGCCTTAATCTTATTAATCGACAGATTCATCAAGAGTTTTTCAATCTAAAAGATTTTGTCGAGTGTTTGAATGAGAATTTAAAAAATTTAATCAATAAGTATTGATTGATAAGTTGTGACGAAAGATTGTGGAACTTACATGAAACGCTGAATAAACAGAAATTTCGAAAATTATATGAATAACTGTGTATTAAAGATTATTGTTTATGTCCAATTGAGACACTTATGATTTAAGGAATTGATTTTTACTTCGTATGTTTGTTAATTTACAATGTATAATAGATATTTTGCAATCATTGTTTTAGTGTATGTTATTTTAAATATTCTTTTATATGTTAGATCATTATTGTCAGTCGTTGAACAGAGAATTACAAATGTGTAACATTACGCCATGAGAAAGAAAATCAGCAGTCATTGGCTGAGAGTTGTATCGAATGGGGCTGATAATTAGCATTAACTATGTCGAATAAGACTCACAGCTGAGAAATGTATGATAGGGGTGATATTTGTAAAATATTGATGCCAAGTCGCAATAAAGTAACTGCGATAACTTTCAGTTAAGTAGTTGAGAATTTTCTTTGGACGATGTAAGAGATGAGTGTTATCATAACACAATAAATAATTTGTATCTTGTTGTTAGTGATATATGGAAAGCGAAACTAGCTTGTAAATATTATGTTCATTCAGTTATATTGGGGATAGCCACCCTCAACCTTAATCTCAGCGGTTTGATGATCAGGTATTCGGCGCCCCGTTGCTGCGGTTTGTGTCAGCTTTTTACTGCCGTAATAGGTCCTCAATATATACGGGTGTAGCGCTTGTGTCCGAACATATGACCCTGAAGTGGTAGTCGGGTATTTTTCCTTGGTGAGGTATCCTTGTTATAAGTGTTAAGTTGGATATTGACTTAGAATCGCTGGGCCCTGTAAGATCAGGCTGAAGGCACCCATGACGATGTTAACCTACAGCCTTATTAGGTGGAAATGGGCTGCCTACCCCCGTCCGGGGCAAGCGTACTCTATTGCCGGCCTGATCAGAATGCAGTAAATGACTAATTGTTGTTGAGGCTCCAGTGAACTCTCTGGATTGAGCATCAAGTAAACTAGCCAGACCACAGGGTATCAACAGTTCTTCGAGGTAACGAGCCGTTGGAGCCCTTGGCGTCGCGTGAGCATAAGCGCCTGTGTTTTCATTTCACGGAGTTGATCTGTGTCTAACACCACCTGGCGCAGCTTACCTTCTGTTCAAGGATTTTTTGCAGTCGTCTTGTTGCGATGGTCTGCTGCCATTTGATGTGAATAAGACCGTATTATCTGCGTACAGGGCTGCGTTTACATTCATTGATGCTGGAAAGTCAGCTGTGTCGGCGCAGGTCCCAACACTGCTTAGATACGCCTCAAAGACCCTGATGCAAAAGGTGCGACTAGACAGTGAACTGCAAAGTAGCTTCACATACGGCCTCGGGAAGCCCACTTAATAGAGCTTTCAGAGCTGTCCGCTATGCCAGGAATAGAGAAACCGAGCGACGTCGAGCAGCACCAGACCAACAAACTCATCCTACAATAGGCTCTTGTTGCAGTTTCCACCACACTCATCAGTTGCTGCAAGGTCAGTGACATCGTCGGAACCCCAGTCCGTAGTCTGTGATGACTCCATGGCATTGATATCAAGGCGCTCATTACTGACCGCAGGCAGTAAACTGTAGGGCCGATAATGCTCGGGAGAGATATTATATTTTTGAGACTTCTGAATACCGATCACAAACACGTGCTTCCACGTTTGTGGGAACGTTTGAATGTGCAATACTGAGTCGAAATCAAGATGCGCCAGGTAATCGAAGGCTTGTGGTGGCAGGTTCCAGAGGATATGTTTATCCACTTGGTCGTGCTCCGGTGCCTTCTGAAGTTTTAGCTCGACGAACCATCTGGCTATCTCCGCGGTACAAACCCGATAGTGTTATATTCATCTTATACAGCTAGGTACATATGTAGTTGATGACATACCAAGGCCACGTAATGATCGTCATATTCAAACGACAATAATTAAAGCGTTTGATGATCAGAGAGACGACTTGAGAGCAAGTTTAACTCTCATAAAGCCAAAAGAGAGCACATAGTTTTCAGCTCTTTCTTTTCATCCATTTTGTGTTAAAAAATACTGAAATCTTGTTACTAAGCACTAAAGCCAAATGTAATGATTCCTACATTGGCATATGTATCTCACTGGTTCCAACTGAATTTGATAAGCTTTTTTCAATTTGTTAATTGATAATAGGACCAACAGCACAATACGAACGCCTCGCTTAGTTAAAAACCAGCCCGAGATCCTACTAGAACACGCAGATCTGCAACACGAGGTGAACATGATGATGTTTACGCTCTAGGATCCGAAAATGTCCTAACCCACCCCTTAACGCATACTATGGCAAATGTGTTACAGTAAAATCAAGAACGTTTTTACTATCCATAAGGAACAGATTACGATTTCTTCTACTTTTTTATATAAAAACAACACTGACATTGGAGAGAAGTCGAATTCATAGTATCAGCAATATTCTCACGGTACCAGTTGTTGCTCCTAAGTCCCTACCTAAAAGACATGGCTGCTCTACAAGTGTAACATTGATAGTGGTAGTTGGTATTTAGTGAAATAGTTAAATGCATCAGACTAAGAATAGTCCCGGTAGTACAGAATAAGTGGAGAGTATTACACCTTCCTTTCTAAGAAGAACATATGAGCAACAAAATAAAAAAAAAAAAAAAAATCACAGATAGCTGCACAATTGACTATTTACGGAAAGGGTGACAACCTCGGGTTTTTCTGACCATATTTCGTGATCTGTAGTTGCCACTATGCAACAAATAATGTGACTTATAATGCCGAGATGTCAAGAATCGAATATATTGAAATAAAAAGGAATGCAGTACTGCTACTACTTCCTCCCTGCAGGCATAAGGTGCGGGCAGTCAGGAACAATGTTTATTATTATTATTATTATTGCTCGTTCTGTTAACACGACAAAATGCTGCTTGCTTTCATTGAGGAAGATACAATTTTCATTACTGTAAAGGTTAGAATAAAATTTATGCCCTACTCGATTATGAAAATTGTTATGAAATCCACGTGTCTCAGAAGTTATGTGAAGAAAAAAAGAAGTTGATTCTGCAAGTAACTGAAAGTAAAGTCGACAAAATGAAATCAGACAGGTGCTGTCAGAATGTTGTCTCCAGTAACAGCAGCTATGAGATAATGAGAATATTCCAGAGACAGAGTTGGTAAAATTTCAGCAAGTTATTTAATTAAGGTAATATAAATCATTTCAGCTGAGTTTTTTGTGCATTGACACTATGGAACATCAGTTATATAAAATATTCAAATATTGGGGTAGTGTTTCATTAACACGGTGTGGGAGACGGTATTTATTTATTAACGGTATAAACTTTATACATTTTATATGTGAATTTAAATTAATTTCAGCTTTAACTTAGATTGCTTATCTGCGTTTAACTAAATAATTACAGAAAACCACCTAAAATCGTATTCACGCATTTGCAGGAACGAATGGTGTTACGGCTAATCATTTCACTTGTTGTCCAAGTACAATATATGACTCCAAGACATACTAAACCAATCTGAAAAATGAACCCGAAAGCGTTGTAATCCTATAGACTGGAAACATCGCTAAATGGAAATTTCTGTTATTTTTATTTGTTTTAATTATGGTTGTTATAAATGTTAATATTGTTGGATTTAGCTGTAACTTCTGTTTGTCTTGTGATGCTTTTAACGTTTAAAGTCTGCTGTGGCATAAAGAAGTAACCGTAACTTTTTACTACAACCTCTTCACGCTTTATGTGGACCAGAGGTCTGACAGTTTAAAATAATGATATCGTACCCTCAAAAATAAACTTACTCTTTTGACCGTTAGAGGAAACAATACCCACTTTTATAGAGATACTAGCTGTTTGCATATTACTTCTTCCAACATTAAAGTAGTTTATTGTTTGAAATAAAAGTAATCTTCTTTTCATTACAGCACTGCGATATATCTAGAGCAGAACTTTTTCAGTATTTTTTGGTCTTCAATAGTTCCCAGATGGCATCACATACAGTAGGCTCTCAAACTTCATGCAACATAGCACCTCACACTGTTGTCTTACAACTCGTCTGCTTTTAGAGGGTCGCATATAAATACCCACGTCTGACTGGTGAAGCACAGCATTTGTAGATAAGGAGATAAGGCAGTTTAAATCACTTGCTATCGCCAATTCTTCTTCTTCTTCTTCTTTTTTTTTTTTTTTGGTTTTTTTTTTGATACGATTGAAAATTTTACGTTTAACTTTTAACAATACCCAGAGATTTATTTACATTTTGATCCAGTATGTAGAGGCCATCATGGGCAGATACGCGTTCTTTACTTGAAACCAATTACAGAGAAAAAAATAATAATAATGATAATCATTTTGCATATACAACACTATGAAAATAAGAGCCACTGCTTCAAGAAATAAGTGATCATTTAACAACTAAACTTAAATTATTACAATAACAAAAAGGTCGGAAACAAATGTATCCAATGTATATAGATTTATGGATACAAAAAATCTTTATTTACTACTCTTAATAAATATATAAGGTGAATGCCGTAACTGTCCAGTTTAAGTATCAAACCTCGTCAGAGTTCTTCTAATGTCCGGATGGGCAATGGAACAAGTCACTGGTCAGAGACTCTGACCGCAATTCTCCCTCCTGGAGTCGACCGGCAGATGCCCTCCTGGAATTCATAAGTGACTCAATAGTCACTCAGAAGGAAGACCACTCTGGGATAACCAGAGCTGATTCCGACCGGTAATGGTGGACATTCCCACACCGTGCGATTTGATATGCTTTCTTCTCTACACTCGCTCCTTCTGGTTGGTGAGAGTCCACGTTTGTGCAAGTTGCTATTATATGTTCCACGGCCTATGATTAGACCTGGAGAGGCTTGAAAAAAATGCGCACTGGTTCTTTCAGCTACTGATGGGAAAATGTCGCACGTTCTGCGACCAGTTTCCTTATTATTACACTCATTTTCCCGTTTCTTAATTACTGCGTTCCACACTTCATGCTTTATGGTAACCTCTCTTTCCACCATTTCCACAACCTTGTCCATTCTGTACTTCTCAGCCAATACAGAAATCCTCGCCTCCTCACTAGTGTTCGGCTCCTGATGCTGCTGCCGTTAGAGCTGCTGTTGAGGTTTTGTTTTACCCAGTTACCCTAATCAGTAACGTACTATACAGCCTATAAATTGTATCCCTCGGGCACACCTTCCCGAAGTTCTTGGCTCAGACGCTTCCTGCGTAGACGAAAATGAATTCAAGTGTGACGTTCTTATATGCTTTCATTGTAAAGACAGGGATTTAGAACTGCCTCTGATTTATATTTTATTGATTGCTCGTAAAGATCTTCCGCGGAACTCCATATTTGACGGAAAGTTAAATCTTTGATCTCGTTTCACACTGATGTGCCAAAACATTATGACCACCTGCTTAATAGGTTGCTGGTCGACCTTTGGAACGCAATACTAATGCGGTTTGGCGTGGAAAGGATCCGGCAAGTACTTGGTAGGTTTCCGGAGGTATCTGGCACTAGATGTCTACGCACAGGTCACTGAACTTCCTTAAATTACGGGTGTGGAGCTGGCACCCGATACCGTCCCAGATGTGTTCCATAGGGTTGAGACCAGGCGAATTTGGTGGCCAAGGCATCAACGTGAGTTCATTAACATGCTCTTAGAACCAATGTAGCACGGTTTTGGCATTGCGATACGGGCAGCTAATCGGCTGGAAGATGTCATCGTTGTAGTTGAAGACATGAAGCATGAAGGGATCTAGTTGATCACAGCTGTCATGGTGTGTTCGATCACTGCCACAGGTCTCATGTAAGCCCAGGTGAATGTCTCCTACAGCATAGCACCGCCCCAACTGGCCTGCGTCCGTGGCGCGATCGATGTTTCGAGCAGCCGTTCGGCAGGAAGACGGCGTATCCGGACACGACCATCCATATGGCATAACAAGACACGTTTCCATTGATCCACTGAGCAGTGTCGTTGATCTTGTGCCCACTGCGTTCGTAGTTGACGATGTCGTCGGGTCAACACGAGAACACGACGGAGCCTTCTGCTGCGGAGTCCCATGTTGAACAATGTGCGCTGAACGGTGTGCTCCGAAACTGTAGTGTCTGCACCAGCATTAAACATTGCCGTGAGATCAGCCACAGGTCGCCGCCTATCCTGCATTACAGAGCGGGCAAGTCTCCGACGCCCACGTTCTGTGATGAGGCGTGGACGTCCATCACCTTATCGCCCACTCGTTGTTTCACCGTCCTTCGTCCACTTTCCATAGATGTTCACTACAGTAGCAGGCGAACAGCCAACCACCATCGCCGTTTCCGAGCTGCTCGTTCCCAGGCGCTGGGCCATAACAATCAGCCTATTGTCAAGGTCACTTATATCAGTGGATTTCCCAGCTTGTCACACGTATAATGGTTAGAAGATTCCCATGCCTCTCTGCTCCTCTTAGATAGTTATCTTACAGCATGACTTACCAACAACGTTACCTGACGGAATTCAATATCGCAGTGGACAGTGGTCATAGTGTTTTGACTCATCAGTGTATCTGTTTATTGGACTTCTGAGTATTTTCCTATCACCAATCTTTATAATAGGAAGGCGTTGCAGTTTCTTACTGAAGACAATTTAATTTCTCTTTTTCGGTGCAAGTTTCAGTTTCAGTACATCGTTTTGTTTTTATCTTGAATACTAATCAAGTAGTAGAAGAAGCCTTAGCATTCCCGGTTCTAAAGTTATATCCTAGAAAGTAGTACCGCAAACAGATCCATGGCATCAACCTTTGATTAAATCTCTCATGATGGTAATCTTGAGACACCCATACTGACAGTTCAGAGTTGCAGTTATCTTTGAGCCTGTAGTACAATTCGCTGGACAGTGAATTTACCAGGCTTTCAATAAGTGCTGGCAATTACTATACACCCTGGATAACAAGAAGCTAATCACCCAGACGCGCAGGAGGAAACGAAAGTTCGCGAGGTGGAGATGGTATGTTATGCTATTGCAGTGATTACAAAATCAAGTCGAATTTACAAACAACTTGGCAGTACGAGCCAACTTATCAACATGACTATCCCAGCATTTTGGAAGGTGATTCCAGGAAACCACCAAAACACTGCAGTCAGGATACTCAGGATGCTGGGCCAATCCTTCCTGTAAGATTTAGTGTGATGACACTTTAATGCACGCAGCCCCACTGGTGAGTTGTTAGGGAAAGCAGGAACTGCAATAAGTTTTCCATGGAGGTGACCAACCTGCACTGCAACTAATTAATAATAAAAAATAAAAAACTGAAACAAATAGTTATTTATACATGCATCCACTATGCAAAAGGATTTGTATAGAGTCAAACATACATAACAGTACTTGAAAATTGTGTTCTATTATATTGCTCACAACAAAACCATTCAATTTTACTGAAATGGTACACATTAATTACCTCTAAATGAGCCACATAACTTTATTAAGTAATATAAAATTTTTCAAGTTTAGTGGTTGGGGCCTTGACTGAAGTGTTTAGCTGAAGGTATCCAAGGTTCAAAGAAATTATACAATTACAGCTGATATGAGGATATTTGTAATACCACAAGGGAGCCTATCCCATTAATTGAAAGAGAGGTTGTAAACATTTAACGTAGCTTATCAGTTATTACACTAATGACAGCACTCCTAGTTAAACTAATCACTCAAAGCTACACTTTTTAACAGAGCAGAGAATAGGTTGGTATGATTCCTGAATCAGTAATGTTTATATAATAATGAGAGGGAATAAAAACTTGTTTATAGTTTTTCCATCTATGAGATTTTCTGTTATGTGGAATTACAAATACCATGTATCCATCGTCATGGTATCATATCCACAGTAAATTGTTTTTTTTTTCGTCTCAATATTTTTTGTAACATAGAGATAGCAAACCTTCTTGTAACAGAGAGATAGCAAACCTCACCTATTAATAAGCCACAAAGTGCGTGTGTATTTTTTCTGTACTTAACATTATTATCTCATCACCTGAAGTAACTTTAACGCTAAAATGTCTTGTTTATATTTATAGTGATTGAACAGGTATAGTTCCCATTTATGATTAGCTATTCTTTGCTAAACTTTTTTATAGGCTAATTACCAACACCTTTTGACTGACAAACTGGGAGGGGAAAAAATGTTGGTCTCTCGCCTGGACACATGCACAAATTCGGTTGGGGACTGAATAATGAAGCTGCTGTATCTCCTCTCTAGGCAAGCAGACCAATAACTGTTGTAATTGGTCCTGGATACCATGGATACTGGGACGGACTTGACATTCGAGCTGCTCCCACTCATGTACTTTTGGGGAGAGATCTGAATATCTTGCTGGCGAAATCACACACACAGCTCATAAAGACGCATGCCGTGTGTGGACACCGTTGCCCTATTGAAAAATTACACCATGTTACTGCCACATGAGGATGAAGTATGTCCGTAACGTACCATTGCACTTTTTGTGTTTCCTGATGTCATACCCCATGTTTCGTCACAACATGACGCCAGTTATAACTCCTCTGTGCCCCATCAATAATGTGCAAGAATGGGACCTCTACCATACTCGCCACCCATTGTCATCTGAGAAAGTACAATACCAAGATTAATTGCTGAACACAATGTGACGCCATTAATCGTATTCATTGATTCTCAAATCGTAAAGTTTCATTTCGTTTCCTCCGCCCCTTCTGAGTGCTTCACTCCTTTTTTTGTCAGGTAATGTATTTCTCCTATGTTCTTCAAATATTTCGACCGCTTGATTCATTGCAATCTTAGTCGAAATTGTTGTCCTAAAACCATACTGATCTGGATTCATTCCTCGAGCTGTTATAAAATGTTAAGATTTAAGATTACGGCGCGGTTGTTGTTGTCGGTTTCCCCCCCCCCCACCCCCCTATAGTTTGGTGACTACAGGAGAAAGTGGGTCGCCAACCTATACATGGAGTATTTCGAAGGTAAAGCTCTAGAACGTGCTGTTCTCAAACCGACATGTTTTTTCTGCTATGTCGATGACACGTTTGTCGTGTGGCCCCATGGCATCAAAGGCTTTAAATGAATTCTTAGAACATCTCAATGGAATTCATCCCAGCGTAAAGTTCACAATGGAACTGGAAAAGGACGGTCACCTACCTTTCCTTGACATTCTAATTGAAAGAAAACCGGACGGAACGCTAAGACATAGCGTATACAGAAAATCAACTCACACGGACCAATATTTGGGAGCCACAAGTTTTCACCATCGTGCAACGTGAAACTGTTCTAAATACGCTTGTACAAAGGGCTAGGGCGATTTCTGACAAAAAAGGCCTACTACAGGAACGGGAACAACTAAGAACTGTCTTCAGGTGGAATGGTTACACCGAAAGGCAGATAAGAAGAGCAATTGATCGCAACCCGGAGAAAAATCCAGTACATCAAGAAGAAGCGCCTGACGCCACCGCTTTTCTGCCTTTCGCCGGAAACACCTAGAGGAAAATTGGTAGAATTCTCGCACAGCATGGAATTAAATGTTTTTATCGACCACCTGCTAAAATTCGGGACTACCTCCGCTCAGTTAAGGACGATCTTGGCCTCAGAGTTCCTGGAGTATACAGCATCCGGTGCGAGTGTGGAAAGTGCTACATAGGTCAAACCATCTGCACTGTACAAAACCAGTGTGAAGAACACAAACGCTATCTTCGCCTGGGACAGTATAGCAAGTCAGCACTCGCGGAGTATGTGTACAACCATGGCCACAGGGTTGACTTCAACAACGTTACGATGTTGGCTAGGACCTCATACTTTTGGGATTCCATAGTCAAATAAGCGATTGAAATTCGATTGGCTGATACCTACAACAGAGATAGTTGTCTATGTCTTAGCGAGGCATGGAAACCAACCTTGGCAAATCTATACAGAGAGCGTGGCACGCATGTTAAGCAACAGCCGCAAACGGCCCAATATTAACTTCTTCGGCCGACAACGAACACCCCAGAATATCATCGATGATGACCGCCGTTTGGTAATGCGCCCCTATATACTTCCGCTGCTTCACCCCGACTCACGAGTATATCCTCAACTCAGCAGACTACTCAGTAAAGGAGTTCATCAAGTATCTCCTAAAGGAAAGAGGCCCATGGCGCTAGAGCTCCAGTTAAGACTTGTGAGAAGGTCTTTCGCCTGGCGGCTCCCTGCCGAAACTACCAAGGTGAGACTCGAGTACTTTGTGACCCGGCGTACGTACATCTCGCCGAGCCTATCATCGACGAAGGGAAGGACTGGTCAAGGCATGTACCCTTCCCACCTGTGTGCGCAAAGGGTTTCAACGAGGATAAATACCTCGATGACTTAGATGCCAGACTACTGGCATCAGGTTTACCAAGCAAAGAAGGCGGGCATCCAACCAGCCTGAAGAAGGTAAAGAGCCCCAGAACGCCGAGCAATAAAGAGGTCAAGCAATCACCTCCACACACACAGGAGGTAGAGAGCACCAGCACGCCGGAAAGCGAGGCAGCTGAGACACCCAGGAGGGACGACCACGCTGTCACGCCTCAAAGAGCCCTCTATCATCTGCATCAAGCCATCCCACCGCCACTCCAGGCCGTCAAATCAGATATGCTCCACCGGATGGCATCCCTCCCGGAAGAAGCACGGGTAGCACTGCCCATTTTCCTCACCGAATACACATCCCAGATGGCCATCGAGACAGCTATCAACAGCCTCGGTGGGCGAAGAAACCAAGACGAGTCCAAGCACCTCGATAGTCCTCTACAAAATGAGGAACAAGCAACAAAGGACCAAGCAAATACCGGAACCGTGAAAACCAATGTTTCTAGGCAAGATGAGAAACTCACGCCACAACCGGAAGCTAGACAGAGCCTGCTCCCGACCGAACCAGCAGCTAAACAACCAGCGGAAGCCAAACATCAAAGAAAAATCGAACATCCAGGAATGTTCAGAAGAATTCAACCACGATCAGCCAATGCTTGCGTTGTCAAGAATTCTGGCTTCATGCGAGGGAGTGAAACAACCAAGTGCGGTGTGTCCGCTGCGGGAGAACCCACAGCATTGTGGTTTGCACGCGTCCGCGTGAAGCCACGCCGACATGTGCAAACTGTGGGGGTGACCATGTGGCGTGCTACGGCGGATGCGCGGTCAGGAAGAAGCTGCAAGCCTCTGCCGACAGAAGATGACACCAACCTAATCACACCCAGACTGCAGAAGAAGAAAATCGCCGAGTAAAGAACACCAGAAAGTTAACCCTTGGTCATCCAAGCTGCCGCAGACCACTACCACGGAGCCAAGCGGAGGTCCACCACACGAATCAAAACTGTTGCGGCCATGACTGTCACCAGAAACCGGACAATCAGTTGGGGAAAATCGTCCAGCTCCTAACGCAGCTGATTACGACGATGATCCCCAACTGACCACACGAACCCTTAGGGGGTTTTTAAGATAAGGGCACCGACGACGTCCATAGCAATTTTCCCCCCCCAACTTGAAGAAATAAAATGTGTCCCCAAAAACCACCTAACCTGAAAAATAACAGTAAATTTTCTAATGGCAATGGGACTGTACAGAAAAGCCGAGCAAATAATTCAAAACCGCGTAATTCGGCGTGCACTACATGTGCCATGCCGGTTCCCTACAGCCCCCTTGCATGAAGTCGCAGGAATACCGTCACTCTCGGAGCGAATCCTTAATTTAACAAGAACATTCTACAGAGTCACTAGAAAATCACCGAATCCCCTCATAGCCAATTTGGGGCAGTACTAGACCATGTTTGACAAGCACGAAAGGCCCCTGTCAATAGTGACGGATTATTAAAATATCTCAGAGCGAAAACAAAGACATACCAACAGTAATCATACGCATCTTGTAACTTTGAATGAAATGTCAAAAGACAATATTTGTACTTCACTAAAACTGCAACTGATGAAGACGACGGAGCTAGTCGTCGAAATATCATGTTTTCAAAACACTATCCGGCGGTACACCCGTGAAGACTCCAGATAGAATGACGTCAGGGTATGTCAGGGTAAGCAAAACCCTTGGAAGAAAATGATCACACAAACAAACGATACGTTGCTAAAATGTTGGAAAATATATGTATGATTAAAAAAGCCATTAAGGACTATAGTTTTATCTATTGTATTGTCAGGTGACTTACAAGAATTCACATATGTACTGTAATCCGAGAAAAATTACTACGTTTTTCAATATTGACGGTACAATCGCTTTATAACCATGCTAAAAAGGGTACTTGTGGAACTGATTTCGGAGAACTTGGCCGTACTTCATACAATGTGAAACGACTTAATAAAATTAGTTTTAGTCATACACAAATTATGCCCCAGACCTTACGGCGCATATAAATCCACAATACAAAAATGTGCTGTAACTACCCATAAGCTTCATTCGGTATGCAATAATGGAAGCTTAACAACTATATGAGCCATCATAAAGACCATTAATGTTACTTGAATTGGAAGTGGGCAGGATCGACACCGATTTTTTTTTTTTTAAACTCACTAAGATAAGGAACGGATACTATGGAGAAAGAAAGAACATATATATTAATGCAGAGCCATAAAACAAATTGGTAACATGTAGGAAGTGTCGGTATGCCTCGTCGACATCAAAGGTTGCAAAACCAGCCTGCGAGTCAGTTCGAGTTTGGCAGAATGTTTGGATGGTTGGTCTCCGCAAAACAGGTTTTTCGTAACGTGACGATGTGTTTCGTACAGTGCACACGACAGTCATCCACGCATGTATCCATTGGATAGAAGAGGGCTTTAAACAGCTACCAGCGGGTATTGAACCACACAATGGGGGATAACCAATATCTTGTCCACATGGTCGTAACCGGCCACAATATTGGCTCCACGTTGGAGCACTGCAAAGGGTGTGAAGAGTCTGAGTCGACAGTTCCACACCGTCTGCCGAGGTCTGGACTTGCGTCGGCTTCCATTGTGTGGTCCGCTGGTTGGAATGGCAACGTACGTGGTTGGGGACGGGCAGCGGAGTGAGGAAGTTTGTTGATTTGTTGTCTTGCATGTCACTCACGCACGCTCCCTGAAATAGCTGTATTGTTTTGAATGGCTTTACTTTTATTATTTATCATTTAATTATTTATTATTTCTGTTGCCCAGAGAAAACATTTTCGTGCCTAAGTTTATCAAATAGAAGCTGATCACAGGCTGACAAAATTAAATGAGGATTAAGAGTAAAGCTATAAAATAACGATTCTTCTACGAGTATTTCATTCCCTCATAACAAAGAGAGGGATAAAAATTCTTTAGAGTACTTTTCTAATAAATACTTTTTAGATGTCTTGATTCTAATATATATACCTATACATAAGTGCCTAAAGTCATAGGATACGACTTAATACCGTGTGGGACTTCTTTTTGCCCTGCGAAGTGGACCAATCCGACGAGGCATAAACTAAAAAAGTCGACGAAGGCCCTTGGAAGGAATATTTAGTCAAACTTCCTTTAAAACCCTCCATAATTACAAAAGTTTTTCTAATTCAGGACGTTGTACAGGAGCTGCCCTTTGGATCAAGTCCCAGATATGTTCAACTGGAGCAATTTCTGGCGATTTAGGTGGCCAAATCATTCACTGGAATTGTTCATAATATTCATCAAATTCATCGTGAATTACATTGGCCCTACGACATGAGACACTGTCGACCTGTAAACTCCATAGTTGTTTGGGAACATGAAGGCCATGAATGGCTGCAAATGTTTTCAAGTAGCTTAGCATAACCATTTACAGTCAATTTTTAGTTCCGCTCCATGCTGCGTTAACACAGTCCATATCATTGGTTTCATAAGTCTAATTCCTTACAACAGTGATCTCAGTATACAAGAAATAGTAAAATAAAAAAAAATAATTGTAATTTTTATCCTGATCTAGGAAATGAGGCAAACAACGACTACTGACGTCCTTATTACGTATTTATTGTGCATTAGCTATGTCCACGACGTCGTCCTCATGTAGTCTGAGATTTGTGTTGCTAATTCAGAGTATCAAAGAATTGTTGGATGGGTAGGAAAAATTCGGAGAATAGCAGTATGATTTTTTTCTATTTATTGGATCTTCTGATTTATTCTAAAATAGCAGAATTCCCGGCGTTTCCCGGTTTAGTTGGCGTAATTTACGTACTCGTACAATATTTTAATTCACGCAATGAGAAACATGTGTCGAGAGTTTTACAAAATTAGCGCCAACCATTTTCGGAATAAAAGCAAACCTATATTCACCCACCCCCTACCAAGAAAGGAAAGATTGAAGTTTATATACATGTACGCTGTTTTCATTTGTCCGAAAAGATTTAATTTAATTTAATTGCAATGGAGCACAGGCTCCGGTAGCAATTTCCCTACACACCCATCTTCCCCCTATCCTGCACCCACCTACATTTGCCCTCTACAAATTTTATCTTTAAATTCTTTCAAAGTTTTCGGTAAATTACTCATCATTTCTCTTGGTAACTCATTCCAATCCCTGACACCCTTACCTAAAAAAGAGAATCTTCCTACACCCTTGTGCCTGAAATCGAGTGCCAGCTTGTGGTCATAGTCATCTTTTCCCTTCCATGCACTACTTTTCATACCTATTGATTAATGTGTATCAAGCTCCATTAGTTTGGTACCAGACATTTCCTGTACTAAACTAAACGTTGATCTATCCGCACAGTTCCAAGAATGGGATGGGTTGGATACTTTCATACTGAATGCCAGTTTTCAGGCTACATTTCAATCTAATGACAACTGCTAATGTTGATGCTCGAAAATCGAAATTTGTAACAAACGCACATTAATACATGCCACAGACATAAAAATGTATATGGTATGTGTCTGTTTATTCCGGCATCACGCAGAAAATGTACATATTGGCAATATTCTACTACTCCCAGCCGATGAAATTTGATGAATTTAGTGACTGATCATTATATGTACCGATGAGACAAATCGAAAGTAAAGAATATATATGTATATGATATATCGTTTAGTTCTCGAATATTAAAAATAATTTATAGGTATAGTTCCTTGAGCATTTGGTGATGTTTTTTTCTGGTCCAGGCCGTATTTCAAAGTAACCACCACAACTAAGAAGAAAACAAAACATTTGTTGTGCATGTTCTCCGTGTGATTCCTAGGGCATATTTTTTCTTGTCCAGGCAGCATGTCAACCTAACCAACTCAATTTTCAAATACGATGTCTCGAGAACTAAGAGGTATTAAAAAAATGGTATTCTTTCCTTTCGATTCGTCTCGTCGAGTTACAGAAAAATTCATGATCAAATATGGGGTTGGTGAAATTTTTCCTTGCCGCTTTTCAACCTAAAAACTTCAGTTTTGACATATGATATATCGAGAACTAAGTGGGATTAAAAAAAAATATTCTTTACTTTCAATTTTACTCGTCGAGGTATTTGTGAATGGTCTGACCAATGTTTTGTAACCCAATTCCTTTACTTCTCTCGTACATCCCCTCATCACTCTCTCCAACAAGTGCAGAACTTTGAAACCTTTTCCTACCACCTGTCCAATGTGTCCTGCCCAGTTAAGCTTGTTATCAAAAGTAATGCCAAGATATTTACATTTAAAGTCTTCAGCAAGCAATTCTTTCCCCACCTTATTGTAGCGGGCCTTTTTATTATTATTTAAACCCGTTGTTTATGCGTCAGGATGGATAAGTTATGTTGGTCACTGTGGGCGTTAGCCAGGAACCTACTTGGTGCGAATATGGCTACTCCTCCCGTTGCTGGTACTCCGGTCTCAGCTTTGATCTTAATATCTCGGGCTTGACTTCAAGGAGAGAGGCTAAGTGCATAGACAGTTTATTCTTTCCTAGGCAGGCTGTTACATTTATTCAACTGCCACGTGCAAGATTCCAAGCACTTTGCCAATAAGAAAGAATGATGGACTTACAATGGTTTCGGCTGGCTGATTGGCTGGCTAGCGAGGCGGCTGGTCTTCGATTCCCGATCGTCTTCAGAACAGCATAGGGGCTGCGTAGTCCGACTTGCCTCCGACTTGACTCGACCTCGAGCCTCGGTAAGCCCGCGCTTATATCTCATCAGTTGCGTAGCCTGTCCCCGTTCTACGGGCAATAAACTGACAGCTAGCATTTCTGGAACCTTCTTCACGAGCCTAGCTTCCATAGCTATTGCTCGCCGACCTGGATTTCTTGCTGACGAACCTTGCGACATCCTACGCCGGGCGCTCGCTGCCCGCGAGTGTCGCCGCTAGTACATTATCTTATTTATATTTTATTATTTCCAAAATACACTGAAACTATTAAAACGACCTGCTACATTATATTCATAATAAACCTTTTGTTTTCTATTTGTGTATCTAATAAGCTGACTCTTCTTTGCATTTATCTTCATCCCATGTTTATCAACCCAACTAGATATCCTGTCCAGATCACCCTGCTAATGTTTACAATCCTCTATCGTTTTGATTCTTTTATACAGCATTATGTCATCTGCAAACAATCTAATTTCAGATAGTAAACAATCAACACAATTATTCATTAGAATAATGAATAGCAATGGTCCCAATACGCTACCCTATGGCACACCCATTTTTACTTCCACTTCTTTTGATACTATATTTCCTACCCTAACTTTCTGTTTTCTACCTTTTAAAAATTCTTGTACCCAGCAAATCACTTTCTCATCCACTCCAATGGTTTTTACCTTATTTACTACCATTTTATGGCTTACTCTGTCAAACGCCTTTGACAGATCTAGTGCTACACTATCAATTTGCTCCTTTGTCCATTTCATCTGATATATCTTGCATATATCCCACCAACTGAGATGCGCATGAATATCCTTGCCTGAACCCATTTTGCCTGCTTGAAAACCACTTACGTTCCTCACATATATTTCTGATGTGGTTGATATCAATCTTTCCATTAATTTACCTACCACTGATGTCAAACTGATTGGCCTGTAATTCTCAACTCTATTTCTCACCCCTTCTTTATGTACCGGTACTACTATTGCACTTTTCCAGTCCTGTAGTAAGCAGCAAGTATCCAGGCTCAATTTAAATAATATTTCAAGATAAGGTACAATATCACATCCAGCTATCTTTAAGATATCTGTAGTAATATTATCTTCACCAGCCCCTTTATGTTTTTTCAGCTTTCTTATTTCCTTCATGATTTTCTCAGGATGAATAGTTTTTGATGTCGCACATGCACATTTTTTTATTGTTCACATAGCTTCTCTTCAAACAATTATTTGAAGTGGTGTTGCCTGGCCTGTACACAAACAAATTGCTTTATTTGCATGTATATAAATAAACTTTCATACCTAACTGAATGTCGATTTCTTATTGTTTGTACGATTTAAATACTCAGTCAGCGCGCATATAGCACAAACATTTTAACTGCGAGAAGACTTGTTCCAGTCATATTTAATCAGTGAGGGCCGGAATAATAACTTTTCATGACTGTTGTGGAGACAGCGACGCGCGCCTTCAGCGGGAGAAGCTACTGTGTCTGGTGTTGCTCGACGTTGCCCGGGCTTTCGACTCGGTGTGGAATAACGGAATGTTGTGAAAATTGTACGAATGGTGCTTGCCTGAGCCCTACGTGAAGCTATTCAGGAGCTATCTTTCGAGGAGCACCTTTTGCGTCAGTACATCCATTAGTTTTTGTGAGATGGGCGGACAGACATATATATTTTTTTTTTTTCGAACTTTAGCGGTTTGGAATTTGTTTCATCAAAAAATTCACAAATTATCGGGATAAAAAGTCTCCTCTATGTTATCCGCTGATATTAATTATCACTTAAGTTTAGTTTTGTTAAAAGTCGTTTTTTTGATTATGCGTCATGCGTGGACAGGCGGAACAAAAAATAAAAAATTTCTGTTTTGGACCATATATCATAAGCAGTTTTGTAATTTTCTAGACAGAGTGTGTTCTATATCTTGACCGAAAATATAATCTATCAAAAATGTGCAGTTTAGTTAAAATTAGCATATTAGTTTTTAGTCCTACACGATACGGGAACATACAGAGAGACATACAGATAAACAATTTTTTTTAAAAAAAATCGGTTTTGGAATCTCTAACATCATGAATGTACATACACTGCATTAACTCTTTTTGAAATAAATGGAATATACACCTATTCTAATATTCTGTTATATAGTACAAATATTCAATACAACACTCGCAATCTCATGATAGTCACTCTTCTCTGTTTTCACGTATTATTAGAGGAGAATCGGGTAATATGGAATACCATTTATGTTTTGTTGAACAAAATAGTACTGAAAATAAATTAACACCTGAAACTAAAACCAATACAACCTTCAACTTCTTGTGATAACATATATCTAATAAAAAGCTGTCAAAACATATTTTTTTAATTAGTAAAATTTAGTTTTAAAAAAATTGTCATTTGGAGGTATGGAATAGGCGGGTAATATGGAATAGAAGGTTTCAAATAACGTAAACTATCTGGAATTGAGATAAACGGATATAATGATACTTTTTAGTCAACATCATCATCATCATCTTTGTCGGATTCAATAGCTATCGCTTCGTTCTTTTTCGGCTGTTCTTAAAACAAAACATAATTAATGAATTAATCAAGAAATATTTACTTTCTCAATTATTATTTTATTATTTTCAATCAATATTAACAAAAATGGTATTACTGACATTATATTTGATTAAAAATGTATTTCAACTCAGTAATTATTTTTCGGGTTGTATGAAATACCACAGTTTTATGTCTAGTTTTATGGAATACTAAGTATCTCATATTACCAGAATCGCTATCTTGGACCAAATAGGCTTGATGATATTATAAAAAAAGATGGATGCCAGAAAAAAGACCTGTACAACAAACCATCACTCTTTTAGTACACATTACACTAAGACTAGCGATCAACAAAAGAAATATAATATTTTATGCATATTTTAGAAAACTAATCTGCAAAAATTCTCGAAAGTGGAAAAACAAACTTTGTTGGATAGCAAACACAGTTCAGCTCCCAAATGACCGACCTTCATAACAAAGCAACAGAGTAGTTTTGAGCAGCAGTTGATGGTAATTCCAATACACAGCAGCATTCGGCAGAGGAGATACCTCTGTATTCCATATTACCAGACTATTCCATATTACCCGATTCTCCTCTATTATTATTAATGACTCGACTCGCTTGACATCAGATTACACAAATCGCAGATTTGATTAAAATTTTTCAAACGAAGATTTTTGTAAACTTAAACATTTGATCGACAGCAGTGGCAAGCGAAATTTATCAAAATATTTATTTAAAGAACATCTGTTAAAAATAGAAAACTTGTTTCGAAATTATTTCATATACTTGAAGTTTTATGGATCGTTTTTTTATGGTTCTGGCTGTTTGTTTTAAAGCAAAAAAAATACTAATAAAAAACAAATATTTCACTTCGTTCCAATGAAGGTTTCAGTGATTACAAACATGTTTAAGATAGAGTAACTACACAAAAATAACCATGCTCATAAAAACTGTTCTTTAATGATGAAACGGGGAGGTACGACTGAGATATGACATTAATAATCAACATAGGTTGTTTCACGTTTCCTATCGGGTAAGTTAATGGGGCGTTCTATCATATTCACCCAAGGCACAAACTTTAGAAGTACGTCGCTGCTACGTATTGATGGAAATGTGAATAGCCCGCTACACGATGCAGTGTTTAGAGCCCAAGTCACTGCCCTTACTGAAGGCAGTTCCACATGTCATGTTTCAACATAACAATGTCAGACCACGTATTGCTAGGAATGTGCAAGATTTCTTCGAAGAACGACGCGTACCACGGCCTCCAAGACCAGCATGTTCGCCTTGATATGTCACCTATCTAACAATTCTGTCCACCTACATAAAGTATAAAAATGTTGTCTCTAAATTTTAATGTTGATGAGATGCTTGCCTTCTCCCCATCAAGGTATATATATACTGAAAGGACCAAATAGACTTCTTGAGAGATGGCTTAACCTTGTGGCATTACGCCATCATCATCTTTTGAAGGAACCAGTCCGGCGTATGCCTAGAGTGATTTCACGAGCCATAGAAAACCGAAATCTAGACACCCGGATGGAGATTCGAATCTGCAAATTCTTGTATGCGCCGTTTAAACATTGGAATTATGTATAGTATCGAAATAAGCAGAACACATAGCACGCTACCGCAATACCTTATTAGTGAGTGAAGATCTAAGGCTTAATTATATTGTAATTTGGACTAAGTTGTAGAAGAACTACATAGAATAGCGAGAACGATATTACCAAGAAGACGTGTAATAGTCAAGGGACTTCACGATCTGTATGAAGCTGATAGTGTGGAAATAGTCGAACGTCAAGTTGCTCTGATCAGTTATTATGAAACGGCGGTTGTATCCTAAGTTCACGACTATGCGTGTGAATGATGGCGGAATATTACAAAATATCAAGTATCACCGAAATTTACTACTCATCATTCTGTATTTAAAAGTTCAGTTTCATCCCAAATTTGAACAGATTTATTTACATGGAATAAGCACACCGAAAGTGGAGGGTGAGCAGTAAAGCTCTGGCCTCAGGTTCGAATCTCCGTCGGGGCATCCAGATTTTGGTTTGCCATGGTTTCCCCAAATCATTCCAGGCGTAAGCGGGGATGGTTCCTTCAAAAGGCCATGGCCGAATTCCTCTCCGTTCCGTGTCCCCAGTCCCATACCGCCTATAATGACCTCGACGTCGATGAGGCGTAAAACCATCACTAAAAAAATTAAAAAATGAAAGGATCACTAAGCAATATCTTCCTTCATTCTGAGTGTATATTCAGTGTTAAACGTGGTTTAACATTTATTCTGAAAAAGGAGGATGCAGTTTACAAACGAGTCCATTGTTTCATAAGGCCTTCAACGTTCATCTGTCGGAGCGGAAGGTTAACCAAGTTCAAAGAAATAAGATTCTGAAGTGATAATTCATGAATTCATTTTTTCATGTAACTTTCAATAAAATCTAAATGGTAAAATTAAACTTAATTATGTCAATATTGCACACTACGGATCACCTAACTGTTGGCTGCGCAGTTGTGAGATCAGCGAATGCAATACATATAAAGAACTTGTAAACATAGATAAGAATTACTTGAACGTCTTGCTCAAATACTGGGAACAGATCTGAATACATACTTTAATGATTAATGGATGTATCCTGTGCAACGGGGCTAATGATTTATCCAGTTGCGCTTGTTGCATTGAGGTTGCCGTTTGAGGAATGTGCTTACCAATGTTTTATAAAAAACTATTTTTATTATATAGTACAATAATTTTCATTTTGTTACTATTACTATTACTTCACCGTGGCTAACAGAGTGTGTATACGTATATGGATCGGAAGGGATATACAGGATTTGACAGGAGGCTTGTCTTGTACAACTATCTCGGCATTCACCTGGAGTGATGTAGGCAAGTCACGGAGAACAATAATCGGAATGGCCACAGTAACTCCTTCAGATAAACTCCTATATTAAATTTTGTTCCTATAACATTACCATAATTCGTGATGAGAAAAATTAGTAATGAATTGGTTTTAGCCCCAATTTCTTATAACGTACTTTATTAATCATTTTGGGTATAAATGTTAGTGGTAACTAAATGTATCATGTTTGCAGCTCGAAGTTGTAGAGGTCATTAGAGCTTGTAAAGGACGAGAACAAGAAAAGGGAAGAATCTGTCCATGGCCATTTTATGAGCCATCTAGAATGGAGCGATTTCTAGAAACCATACAAAACGGAAGTCTGGATGGCAGGAGGGAAATGTAAACAGGCATCCTTTTGGATGGTAGGCCCTATTGTTACTGTTATCTGCACGAAAATGTTTACATTCTCTTGAAAAAAGGAGATGTTGGACACTGCGTCACCTTCTTCCGTGTAAATATCATTCGTTAGATTCAAGAAATTAATTTAAAAAGATATGATAGTAAATAAAAAAAATCAGAAAACAAATCGGAAAACTGTAACTAAAAGAACGAAAGATCCTGAGAAAAATCATGAGACCCGTCAAAGAAGAAATTATAGACCAAGACACAATGCGATCCTATCCCAATAACTGAAGAGCATCACAACAGCTATGAGAAAGAGGAGACTAATCTTCTATGGTCACATAGTTCGATGGAAAATCAGGCATTCACCGTCAAATTCTTGAATACAGTCTCTAGATCAGGGATGGCCAACACGCGGCCCGCGGGCCGCTTGTGGCCCGCGGTAAGTCATTTTGTGGCCCGCGGAGCTGTTTCATTATATACGTAAGCTTTGATTTTCAATGGTGATATCTACACTAAGGTAAGCTGATATTCAACCAAGATCATCGCTCGATTGATCTTGCAGGGATGGACAGTGTGGGTGTACAACCGAGCATCATCACGGCTTATGTTCCTGTAACTTTCAGCGGGTTAGTGGTTCGCCTGTCATTCTTGGATCGCTTGCGTCGGGTATTGCAGTTAATGTTTCTACACATAGATGGAAGTACACTATTTGCTTTGTTTGTTGTATTTTTTTTCGAAATGCATTGTCTATATTCCATGTATCTGCTGTACTGTAGTCTTTGTGGCGTGTTCAGTGGCGTAGCTAGGTCAACAAGGGTCCCGGTGCAAAAAATTTATTTTGGGCTCTCAGGCCAGACGGGCGACCTGTTTTTTGCTTTGTGTGCTGGTAGGGACCCCCTGAACTGAGGATTGGGGCCCTTGAATTGTTCTTTAGGGGCCCCTGAGCAGTGGTCGGGGCGGGCCCTTAGTGAGGGGCTCCTGTAAAACAAAAAAAAAAAAGGGTCGCCAGTTTGCCTTGAAGGCTCGTGGGCCCTCTAAACTGCGCTTGAGGTATGCTTGGGGGCCCCCTGAGCGTGAGGTCCCCGGTGTACTGCACCGCCTAGCCCCATAGTAGCTACGCTCCTGGGCGTGTTGTCGTGATCGACTTTTAAGAACTAGTTTCTGTTTTATATAAGTCGTGTGTATGTAAGTATTACTATTGTTAAAAATACGTGATATTTGTGTTGTTGCATCTTTACCGATTATGTTCCAGTTATTATGATTATTAAGCGTTGCAGTTTTAGTAGTTACTACAAAATACAAGCACTTGACATTTATTCATTTCTCTTTCTAGTTCAATGAAATAATGGCGTCAACTAGTAAAGACGTTGGTTCAAAGAAGCGAAAAGCTGCAGATGAATTGAGAAATTTTCAGGATAAGTGGACTATTAGCGATTTTTTGTAGAATTTAAAACAAAACCCATATGCATAATATGCAAAGAATCTGTTTGTGTATGAAAAACTATAACATGAATCGGCGTTAGTAGGTATGTCTCGAGCTTTCGCCCCCCCTAATTATCTCGCCCTGCGGCCGCTTCCCCTATAATTAGGCGCCACCGCCCTGTCATTATCTACCTGGCTGCCGGCGCCGCTTACCGTAATTATCTTTGTAGGTCACGCGCCCCGCCCCATGCGGCCGCTTCCCCTATAATTAGGCGCCACCGGCCTGTCATTATCTTTGTAGGTCACCCGCCCCGCCCCTGCAGGTGTACAGGTCGCTTCCCCTCCTATATCCAGAACACCCATGCCGGTTCTGTATTAAATAGGTCACGCGCCCCGCCCCCTGCAGCCACGCCGGCGCCTATCACCGTAATTATCTTTGTAGGTCACGCGCCCCGCCCCTGCAGCCACGCCGGCGCCTCTCACCGTAATTATCTTTGTAGGTCACGCGCCCCACCCCTGCAGCCACGCCGGCGCCGCTCTCACCGTAATTATCTTTGTAGTTCACCCGCCCCGCCACTGCAGCCACGATGGCGCTGCTCACAGTCATTATCTTGGGGTGCATCAGTATAAAAGAAGCGTCGTAACAGGAACTAAGCCAGTTGTATCTGAACTTACACAGAGACAATGTCTTCGCAAAGCATTGAAGATTTGCCTTCTCTCGATAACGTGAATCTGCAAGGTAATTATGTGTTTTTCATACATTGCCAGTTTTAATTATTTATATTTTATTTATTTAACAAAATTTATGTAGTCTTTTAAACTATGCTATCTTTTTTAGATTTACTGTCTGAAGGAGCCACTAGTGATGGAAGTCTGTTGGTTTTTGGTTCCAACGAATGGAATTGGGAATTATTTGATAAATATCTCAGTAAGTTTTTTTTTTTAATTTTATTTAGTTAACATAGCGTTTTATCCTATGTTACCATTTTAACTTTTTGTTTTTTACAGATACGCCATCTGAAGGACTAGAGTTTGAGGGTATACCTACCACAAGTACTTACGATGTACCCATACAAATGAATGGTAAGTCCTTGTAATTAGATGTCAGCTTTATAATTTTTCATTTAACATAATTCCATGTACTGTTAAATATTTGATATTGTTGATAAAAATTTCATTTAATTAACATTGCGTTTTATCCTAACTTTTTTTTTTTTTACAGATATACCATCTGAAGAACTGCAGTTCGAGGGTATACATACCACTAGTACTTACGATGTACCCATGCAAATGAATGGTAAGTTATTTATTTCATATATTCCTTGTAATTAGATGTCAGCTTTATTCTGATAGCTTTCTATCGTTTCATGAGTATAATTTTTCATTTAACAAAAATCCATGTACTGTTTTAACTTAATATTGAATACAGTATGCTTTAAAAAAATTTCATTTAACAAATGTCTTTTTTTTTCATAGATTTACTGGAGTGTGATGAAATTAACGTGCCCAGTAAACGGAGGAGGACTCATTCCATGCAACCAAATGGTAAGTCTTACTTTGCTATTTTTTATTACTTTCCATGTAGCTAGGATGCCAGCTAATTCTCATCGGTTTCAGGTACTTCTGAAGGCATGGATGATACTGATCCACCCAGGGTTTTGCAATTTACAGAGCCAGCGAGTCATGAGACTTTATCTGGTGCAGGCTTGGAACAGGAATTAACTGATTGTGAGTATATTATACTTTATATTTTTGTAATTAACTTTTTTACGTCATGTTTTTTTAACCAATGCTTTTTTTTATAGATATGGCACAGTATGATGGTTTACCTACCACAAATGTTTATGACTGGGAACAAGACTTAATTAATAGTGAGTACAATAGACATAAAAATTAATTTAACAAAAATGTGTTTAATATTTTGACCTAAATTATCTTTATTTTTTTAAATAGATTTTCCATGGTATGAGGAACCTAGGAGGACTCATTCCATACAACCGAATGGTACGTTTCACTTCATTATTTATTCATATATTCCATGTAATTAGATGTCGGCCTTATTCTCATTGGTTTCTATCGTTGCAGAGCCGCCCGCAGGCATGAATGCCACCGTCGAGTCCGGACCTGCTCCGCCTATGTGGAGACCGTGGGAAATGCAGGACTCAGCCGATAGGCGAAACCAAACACCCGGACCTAGCAGGCAGGCCGCAGGAGTAGCAGGCCCTAGCAGCCAGGGCTCAGGAGTGGCAGGCCCTAGCAGCCGGGGCTCAGGAGTGGCAGGCCCTACCAGGCAGCAGCAGCCAAATATATCATGTGCAGCAACGAGGGGTGAGTGTCCAGACGCAACGCGCTTAATCCTTGAAGATAGGCAGAGTGCTTTTAAAAGTAGAATCTATACCGGAACCATTCAAAATTCTGAAAACTTTATTGGACCAATTAACTTCATTGATTCATGTTATAAACTTTTGGCAAATAAAGTCCGCGAAATTGTTAGTTGCCGGTCCACCCCGGCTGTGAAGGTTCAGGTTGGGCTGGCAACATCTTTTGCACTTCAGAAGGGGTTAAATATCGTTTCCGCAAATTTGTATTTTCTTACAAAATGTGTGAAGTCACAACCAGCACTCACCTGCCTGATTGGTATAAGATCTGTGTGAAATCGGAGATCACGACTAAATTGGAGAGTTTCAGGAGAGAGATTCTGGAAAAACCCTCGAGAGATTAATTTCCCTCGACATAAAAATGCTCATTTTCAACCGTTCTATCGAGGGTCTTCCCATGTTGCTCTGCCAGTTGATATCCAAAGAAGGAAAGCTATAGTCAACATGCACAACAATGACGAGTTATGTTTTCTTTGGACTCTCCTTGCAGCTCAAGTACAAGCACCACATAAACACGCATACAAAGTAAATATTACAGAGAGGCATTCGAAAGCCATAAATTCGATTCTCCAGGATGAGTTTCGGTAAAACTCGCAGATATTTCCAAATTCGAGAGGCAAAATCCAGGCATTTCAGTAAATGTTTTCGGTCTGGATCTTATTAAAGGTAGGAATGAAGTTGTCGGGCCTTACACTTAAATGCAGACAAACGCGATAACCACATTAACATGTTGCTGCATACTGACAGCAGTGGGAATTCCCATTACTGTGGATTCGCAACTTATCGCGGCTAGTTAGATCTTCATTAGGAAACCATAATGGTGCTATACACATATGCGACAGATGTCTGCAGCATTTTGGCAGCAAAGATCTTCTGTACCGACATGAGATCGATTGTGCAAGGGCAGATCCAGTAAGAGTAGATTTTCCCGGCGATGACGATAAAACCTTTAAAGTTTAAGGATTTTGCACACAAGCAGCGTGTGCCCGTTGTCGTTTACGCGGATTTTGAAAGTTTATTAGAACCTTATGATTCATGCAGTCCCCCACCCAACGCCTCTCACTCAACCAATGTCCAGAAACACACCCCATTCGCTGCGGCATACCAGGTCGTTTGTGCCGGCGTACCTAGTCTGTCACGATTCACTCCTTCTCGGGTCCAAACCCCGAGAAATGGCTTGTGGAACAACTTGTCGAGCTTGCCGAGGAAGTTGATGAAATTTACAAGGAGTGTATTCCCCTTGTAATGACAGATGAGCAAGAAGCAAAGTTTGCTGCTGCTACTGTATGTCACATCTGTGAGAAAGACATCGAACCGGGGACTGTTAAAGTTCGCGATCATTGTCATATCACAGGTAAGTTTAGGGGGGCTGCACACAATTGACTGCAATTTGCAGTTTAAGACTAAAAAGTTCATACCCATTTTCTTTCATAATCTGTCTGGGTATGACGCACATTTTATAGTTATGGCATTATCCTGACCTCGACGGCGATGGGATGGATGTACTTCCCATAAACACTGAACGCTACATTATCTTTTTCAAAAAGGTTGAACGTACTTCAATTACGTTAAGGTTTCTGGACTCTTACCGATTTTTGCAGGCCCCATTAGACAAACTGGTTGATACCCTTGAGGACGGCGACATGGGCATTACTAGTGCTCATTTTGACGACCCCGAGAAGTTTCAATTAGTTAAGCGGAAAGGAGTCTTCCCTTACGAATATATGGATTCGTGGGATAAACTCGACGAGGCCACGCTTCCTCCAAAATCAAAATTTTATAGTTCGCTGTCGGAGTCTGAAATTTCAGATGCCGATTACGAGCACGCGACACAAGTGTGGCAGACTTTCCAGATCAATACTTTACGTGAATATGCAAGTCTGTACATGGAAACAGATGTGCGGTTACTTGCAGATCTGTTTGAGAAATTTAGGAGTGTATGTTTGGGGAAATACACCCTGGACCCTGCCCACTACTTTACATCCCCAGGCCTTTCGTGGCAGGCCATGTTAAAGAGCACACGTGTTGAATTGGACCTTCTGACCGATATCGACATGCTGCTCCTTTTTCGAACGTGGAATACGCGGTGGTATTTGTCAATGCGTCCATAGGTACGCCAAGGCAAATAATAAGTACATGTCGGAGTACAACCGCGAGGCGCCAGACAATTTTATCATGTACTTCGATGTTAACAATTTGTACGGCTGGGCCATGTCCGAGTATCTACCCTCTGGTGGGTTTCAGTGGTTGTCGGCCGAGCAGATTGCGAGCATAGATTTTATGAGCGTTGCGTCTGATTCACCCAGGGGATTCGTGTTGGAGGTAGACCTTACGATTCCTCAGGACAAACACGACGTTCTAGCAGACCTACCGCCATGTCCAGAGCACAAAGCCCCCAGTTGGTTCCACGCTCCCCCCAAGTTGATGACCACACTGGAGAACAAGGTACGGTACGTCCTCCATTACCGAGTCCTCCAGCAAGTGTAGATTTGGGGTTGCAAGTGAGTAAAATACATCGCGCGATTTCTTTTCAACCAGTCACCGTGGTTGAACAGACTACATCTCTCAACACGGATTCTCGTCGACAAGGCTAACACAGATTTCGAGAGAGATTTCTATAAACTGATGAACAATTCCATTTTCGGCAAAACAATGGAGGATATCGTAGACACCGCGACGTGAAATTGTGTACAGGTTGGCCGGGTCGCCGCGGTGCCCGCAAATACGTAGCATCACCCAGATTGAAACACATGACCGTTTTTTCGTGGAAGACTTTGTAGCTCTGGAAATGGCGAAAGTGCGGATCCTCTATAATAAACCTGTGTATGTCGGAATGTCTATTCTTGACCTTTCCAAAGTGAGGATGTATCGATTTCATTATGAATTCGCTATTCCTCGCTTTGGAAGCCCCAAGCTGCTTTATATGGACACGGACAGCTTCATTTATATGATGAACTGTGATCCATATGAAGTAATGCTTCACAACAAGGATGAGTTTGACACGTCTGGGTATAGCACCGACAACCCTTTCGGGATAGAGTCCCATAACGAAAAGGTGGTCGGTGTTATGAAGGACGAGGCGAACGGCATCCCTATTGTGGAGTTTGCCGGGTTACGATCGAAGATGTACACATTCCGGCTAGAGTCGGGCCAAACCTCTAGACGGGCTAAGGGTTTGGCTCGCTCCGTCACACGCAAGCTGCAGATGGAAGACTATGTAAATTGCCTTCATGGAGCCACGCCAAAATTCCATCTGCAGCGAAGAATAGGCTCCTCCCTCCATATTGTGAATACACAACAAATATCCAAACTGGGTCTGTCTAGAACGGATAATAAGCGGTATATTTTCCCCGACGGGATAGAGACCCTACCGTGGGGGCACAAGTCTGTAAATAATGTGTGAATGTTTTGTAAATATACCGTTTATCCGTGTTTCTAGTTTGTAAATATGTATCAATTTTGTAAATATGTAGATAAGTTAGGACTCTGTAAAATCTCAGTTTATCAAGTTAGGACGCTGCATAAAATATAAATTGGCTGCTGGGGGAGTGCTGCTGAATTGCTTTGTATGACATTTTGTTTGCTGAGCTGTATGCTCATTTGCATTATATTAACGTAATTGAAGAAAAAAAACATTGTAAAATAGACTAAGTGTACACAAGAAATTATTGCTGTACATAGATTGTAAGTTTGCTGAGCTGTACATGCTCATTTGCTTTATATTAACGTAATCGGAAAAAAAATTGTAAAATAGGCTAAGTGTACAGAAGTAATGCTGTACATAGATTGTAAGTTTGCTGAGCTGTATGCTCATTTGCATTATATTAACGTAATTGAAGGAAAAAAACAACAATTGTTAGAAAAAAATAAGTTTATTTATTAAGGAAAAAAAATGTATTTTACATTTTAAATAAATCTTTTTTATGAATCCACGTGTTATGTGATTTATCAAAACCCAACCACTTCTCCAAGATCATATTTTTCCTTCTCTTTATCACTCGTTCAACCAAAAAAAAAAAAAAAAAAAAAAAAAAAAAAAAAATAAAAAAAAAATGTACTTGTAAGTTTTGTTAGTTGTAATTCTTGCTGGTAAAATGCTCCTGCAATATCTTTACCCTGATAGTCTTTAAGCAAATAAGTTACAGGATTTGTTAATTTCACTTAACTGATGGTAAACACTTCCGTTGACCATTCTATGATCCTCGGTGGTCTCTCGTTCAGGAGGATACCGGTGTGAATCCCCAATTCTGTTGTGTCATAATTATGAAAACCGACCAGTCAGAGAAAAAGAACAAAGTATCGAGCATTACAGGGAGCAAGAGAGAAGCATAATTTCATGAAAAAATATACAGTTTCAGTAAGAAGCATGAAATCTCATAAATTCCATTAAATTTCATGAAAAAAATCGGTAAAAAAAATTAAAATATGTAAAATATTACCAAAATTACGTAATTTCCTTCCAAAACAAGATGTCGTTGGTTGACATGACAATTACACCTGCGTGCACCACAGAGTGCAGTGCCCAACTATATGATGTGTTTTCATTTCTACAACTGGCTACAGAAAAGTGTCATATATGTACAAAAAATATATGTTTCGGATGTAGCGACATTTCCCAGACAAACCTGCACGGCCCCTCCAACACACACATCACATTACCGTCAGGGAGTGCAAAGGATGAAAACTACAGATGTTATCGATCAAAGGGGCAAAGGTTAGGAAAACTATGTGATAAGTATTCACAACGCATACAATCTTCCAATCATGATAGGGTGAGCAAAGGATGAAAGCAAACTATGTGTGCATCACAGAACTCAATGCGATCAAAGGTGCTGACATAACGTATCAGACACATTAACGCACACACAAGTCTTAACAAAAACCACTATCATGAAGGTGGAATAAGTTAGCGTAAGTTCAGGTTAATTCTTATTTTCCATAAATTCAGAGTGTATGTGAAGCGATAATGAGGGTGGGATGCACTAGAGGTGGATGCGCGTCAAATATAGGAAAATATTGGTTAAAAAATTATGGCACTTTCTGAGACAGAACTTATGTTGAGGTCTGGTTAATACAGAATGTTAAAGTGTTTGTTATAGTTGGTTAGAGTAAATTCAGGTTAGGTTATTTCAACTCACCTTCTCATGGTGCCACTGATACATGGAAATCCAAAAACTGTTTGCTGAGGCGGCTTGGGCCCCACCGCGGCCTAAGAAGACCGGTATTTTGCGCGACCTAAGAAGACCGGTATTTTGCGCGACGCGTTTGCATTTTTCTACGCAGCAGCTGCTTACTGTGGGGCCCAAGCCACCTCAGCAAACAGTTTTTGGATTTCCATGTATCAGTGGCACCATGAGAAGGTGAGTTGAAATAACCTAACCTGAATTTACTCTAACCAACTATAACAAACACTTTAACATTCTGTATTAACCAGACCTCAACATAAGTTCTGTCTCAGAAAGTGCCATAATTTTTTAACCAATATTTTCCTATATTTGACGCGCATCCACCTCTAGTGCATCCCACCCTCATTATCGCTTCACATACACTCTGAATTTATGGAAAATAAGAATTAACCTGAACTTACGCTAACTTATTCCACCTTCATGATAGTGGTTTTTGTTAAGACTTGTGTGTGCGTTAATGTGTCTGATACGTTATGTCAGCACCTTTGATCGCATTGAGTTCTGTGATGCACACATAGTTTGCTTTCATCCTTTGCTCACCCTATCATGATTGGAAGATTGTATGCGTTGTGAATACTTATCACATAGTTTTCCTAACCTTTGCCCCTTTGATCGATAACATCTGTAGTTTTCATCCTTTGCACTCCCTGACGGTAATGTGATGTGTGTGTTGGAGGGGCCGTGCAGGTTTGTCTGGGAAATGTCGCTACATCCGAAACATATATTTTTGTACATATATGACACTTTTCTGTAGCCAGTTGTAGAAATGAAAACACATCATATAGTTGGGCACTGCACTCTGTGGTGCACGCAGGTGTAATTGTCATGTCAACCAACGACATCTTGTTTTGGAAGGAAATTACGTAATTTTGGTAATATTTTACATATTTTAATCTTTTTTTTTTTACCGATTTTTTTTTTCATGAAATTTAATGGAATTTATGAGATTTTCATGCTTCTTACTGAAACTGTATATTTTTTCATGAAATTATGCTTCTCTCTTGCTCCCTGTAATGCTCGATACTTTGTTCTTTTTCTCTGACTGGTCGGTTTTCATAATTATGACACAACAGAATTGGGGATTCACACCGGTATCCTCCTGAACGAGAGACCACCGAGGATCATAGAATGGTCAACGGAAGTGTTTACCATCAGTTAAGTGAAATTAACAAATCCTGTAACTTATTTGCTTAAAGACTATTCAGGTGTGGTGTGACAGCGCACCCACAATGAATATAATCAAATCATTATTAATTATATTCATATTTCTTTTCTCTTTTTATTATATTCAAGTTTATTAATTATTTAATCTTGGAAGTGTAAATAAATTATAAATAATGAGGGTTGTCTGGATAGGTTAAATGTATGTTTAACCAGGGCGGCCAAAGGTATAGTTTATTATAAATTAATTTTTCTGTAAACGCATGGCTCAGAAC
>JARYHS010008074.1:351588682-351633853 GCA_031002005.1 Vandiemenella viatica
CAAAATGTTCACTAAGTAGTTCGATTGTTCCCTTAACGGCACCCGCGTAAATAACGATGTGACATCCAAACTGACCATGATATCGTCACGCTCTAGTCTCATTGTTTTAACCACTTCCACAACGCAGAGAGTTCTTAACGTGGTTGCACATTTACCCACAAACGGACTTAACTGACGTGTGGTATTTGGCCAACCTGTACGTCGGCGAATCTATGGCACTAACTATCGGCCGCATCGGAGCATGCTCTTTGTGTATTTTTGGTAGGCCATACAATCTTGGTGGTCTTGGGGCTCGGACTGTCAAATTCTTCACTGTTTCTTCCGCCAATCCAGCTTCTTTTATTAAGATATTGGTTTTCTGACTGTCCGTGCCGTGGGGTCGCGCGGAAGCACACGATATGCCTCATCATCTAAAACTAGATGTGTGAAGTTTAGATGATGAGGCATATCGTGTGCTTCCGCGCGACCCCACGGCACGGACAGTCAGAAAAACCAATATTTAATAAAAGAAGCTGGATTGGCGGAAGAAACAGTGAAGAATTTGACAGTCCGAGCCCCAAGACCACCAAGATTGTATGGCCTACCAAAAATACACAAAGAGCATGTCCGATGCGGCCGATAGTTAGTGCCATAGATTCGCCGACGTACAGGTTGGCCAAATACCTCACACGTCAGTTAAGTCCGTTTGTGGGTCAATGTGCACACCACGTTAAGAACTCTGCTGCGTTTGTGGAAGTGGTTAAAACAATGAGACTAGAGCGTGACGATATCATGGTCAGTTTGGATGTCACATCGTTATTTACGCGGGTGCCGTTAAGGGAAACAATCGAACTACTTAGTGAACATTTTGACCAAAAACTCGTGGAATTATTCAGACACACGCTCACGTCGACGTATTTCGTGTACCAAGAAAAATATTACGAACAAACGGACGGCGTGGCCATGGGGTCCCCGTTATCCCCAGCGATTGCCGATTTTTACATGGAACATTTTGAGCATGTAGCTCTTGACGCGGCCCCTTTAAAGCCCAAATGTTTTTATAGATTTGTTGACGACACATTCCTCGTGTGGCCTCATGGGATACCAGCCCTATATGAATTTGTGAACTATCTCAACGGCGTTCACCCCAACATCAAGTTCACGATGGAAATCGAAAAAGATGGCGCACTTCCTTTTCTGGATGTATTGGTACGTCGAAAGCCGAACGGAAGGTTGGGGCACAGTGTGTATAGAAAACCCACACACACTGATCGTTATCTAAACGCCCTTAG
Organism: Vandiemenella viatica; assembly: GCA_031002005.1. Lineage (NCBI taxonomy): Eukaryota > Metazoa > Arthropoda > Insecta > Orthoptera > Morabidae > Vandiemenella > Vandiemenella viatica. Next base: position 351,589,954 of record JARYHS010008074.1, read on the forward strand.
TTTTTCAATCACCCATCTTCAGAAGCGCGGCGTACTGAATACGTTGGTCCACAGGGCAAAGGCGGTATCCGACAATCAACATCTACAAGAAGAGCTGCGACACTTAGAACGCGTGTTTTAGGGCCAATGGCTATAGTTCCAAAGAAATTCGACATGCGATTATCGGAAGAAGAAACAAAAACAAAACGGATGACAGGGAACGAGAAACCCACGTGCCTTTTTGCCCTTCTGCGGAGCGGTGACATCGAAAATAGCCAGGCTGCTCAACAAGCAAGGCATCCGCTCCATCTTTCGGCCCCGTCCTAAGATCCGTCAGTTATTACGAACCCCGAAAGATTGTATAAATCTCCGGGCCCCTGGAGTGTATAAAATTCCTTGTGAGTGTGGCTCTTCCTATATAGGACAGACTTTGAGAACGATCGATGAAAGGCGCAAAGAGCATATAAGATACTTTAAGTTGGGGCAGAAAAAGAAAAATCGGCTATAGTAGAGCACGCCCTTGAAAACTGTCATGAGCCGTGCTTTGACAAGACGACACGCCTCTGCCATGCTAATAATTTTTGGGATAGTGTCGTGAAAGAGGCAATTGAAATCAGAGTTAATAACAATGTGATAAATCGGGATCAAGGACTTAACATAAGTCAAACATGGAGGCCAGTTATTAAACAATTACGAAACACACGGGAGCGGACCATATTTGGGCATAACAACAACCGGAACATGACGTCACCAAGCAGACCCGCCCTCCACGCGAGTTCCCCTCCTCTCCCGCCCGGTAGCCCTATATAGAGACTACCGCTAGGCAGTTTTAGTTAGTTAAGCAGGGCTTGACAATGGGAGCAGTGCCGGCTCTCGAAACGTCGCCAGTCGACTTTTATTTGACGCGGCTAGAATCCCGAGAGTGTTTTCTACAGTGCTGCCGCCGCGAAAACGTTCACAGTTATTTAACATTTATGGTCTTTATGATGGCTCATATAGTTGTTGAGCTTTCATTATTGCACACCGAATTAAGCTTATGGGTAGTTACAGCACATTTTTGTATTGCGGATTTATATGCGCCGTAAGGTCTGGGGCATAATTTGGGTATGACTAAAACTAATTTTATTAAGTCGTTTCACATTGTATGAAGTACGGCCAAGTTCTCCGAAATCAGTTCCACAAGTACCCTTTTAGCATGGTTATAAAGCGATTGTACCGTCAATATTGAAAAACGTAGTAATTTTTCTCGGATTGCAGTACATATGTGAATTCTTGTAAGTCATCTGACAATACAATAGATACAACTATAGTCCTTTATGGCTTTTATAATCATATATATATTTTCCAACATTTTAGCAACGTATCGTTGGTTTGTGTGATAATTTTCTACCAAGGGTTTTGCTTACCCTGACAATCCAAATGTCATTCTATCTGAAGTCTTCCACGGGTGTACCGCCGGATAGTCCTTTTGAAAACACGATATTTCGACGACTAGCTCCGTCGTCTTCATCAGGTGTCGAGACATCTGCACAGGTAGGCTGACCGTCGGATACTGAGAAATCTCACCCACATCCGAGCATTTTCTGCAAAATTACATTATTTTGCAGTTTTAGTGAAGTATTTGTCTTTTGAAATTTCCTTCGAAGTTACAAGATGCGTATGATTACTGTTGTATGTCTTTGTTTTCGCTCTGACACGTGCTTGTCAAACGTGGTCTAGTACTTGCCCCAAATTGGCTATGAGGGGATTTGGTGATTTTCTAGCGACTTTGTAGAATGTTCTTGTTACGTTGAGGATTCGCTCCGAGAGTGACGGTATTCCTGCGGCTTCATGCAAGGGGGCTGTAGGGAACCGGCATGGCACATGTAGTGCACGCCGAAGTGCGCGGTTTTTGAATTATTTGCTCAGCTTTTCTGTACAGTCCCATTGCCATTAGAAAATTTACTGTTATTTTTCAGGTTGGGTGGTTTTTGGGGACACATTTTATTTCTTCAAGTTGGGGGGAAAATGGCTATGGACGTCGTCGGCGCCCTTATCTTAAAAACCCCCTAAGGGTTCGTGTGGTCAATTGGGGATCATCGTCGTAATCAGCTGCATTAGGAGCTGGACGATTTTCCCCAACTGATTGTCCGGTTTCTGATGACAGTCATTACCGCAACAGTTTTGATTCGTGTGGCTCCGTGGTAGTGGTCTGTGCCAGCTTGGATGACCAAGGGTTGACTTTCTGGTTTTCTTTCCTCGGTGATTTTCTTCTTCTGCAGTCTGGGTCTGATTTGGTTGGTGTCATCTTCTGTCGGCAGAGGCTTGCAGCTTCTTCCTGACCGCGGCATCCGCCGTAGCGGTCATCCCCACAGTTTGCACATGTCGGCGTGGCTTCACGCGGACGCGTGCAAACCGCAATGCTGTGGGTTCTCCCACAGCGGACACACCGCACTTGGTTGTTTCACTCCCTCGCATGAAGCCAGCATCCTTGACAACGCAAGCATTGGCTGATGGTGGTTGAATTCTTCTGAACATTCCTGGATGTTCGATTTTTCTTTGATGTTTGGCTTCCGCTGGTTGTTTGGCTGTTGGCTCGGTCGGGAGTAGGATCTGTCTAGCTTCCGGTTGTGGCGTGAGTTTCTCATCTTGCCTAGAAACATTGGTTTTCACGGTTCCGGTAGCTGCTTGGTCCTTTGTTGCTTGTTCCTCATTTTGTAGAGGACTATCGAGGTGCTTGGACTCGTCTTGGTTTCTTCGCCCACCGAGGCTGTTGATGGCTGTCTCGATGGCCATCTGGGATGAGCATTCGGTGAGGAAAATGGCCAGTGCTGCGCGTGATTCTTCCGGGAGGGATGCCATCCGGTGGAGCATCTCTGATATGACGGCCTGGAGTGGCGGTGGGATGGCTTGAAGCAGATGATAGAGGACTGTTTGAGGCGTGACAGCGTGGTCGTCCTTCCTGGGTGTCTCAGCTGCCTCGCTTCCCGGTGTGGTGGTGCTCTCTACCTCCTGTGTGTGTGGTGGTGATTGCTTGACTTCTTTATTGCTTGGCGTGGTGGGGCTCTTTACCTTCTTCAGGCTGGTTGGATGCCCGCCTTCTTTGCTTGGTAAAGCTGATGCCAGTAGTCTGACGTCTAGGTCATCGAGGTATTTATCCTCGTTGAAACCCTTTGTGTACACAGTTACATGCCTTGACCAGTCCTTCCCTTCGTCGATGATAGACTCGGCGAGATGTACGTACGCCGGGTCACAAAGTGCTCGAGTCAGCACCTTGGTAGTGTCGGCAGGGAGCCGCCAGGCGAAGACCTTCTCGCAAGTCTTAACTGGAGCTCTAGCGCCATGGGCCTCTTTCCTTTAGGAGATACTTGATGAGCTCCTTTACTGAGTAGTCTGCTGAGTCTAGGATATACTCGTGGGTCGGGGTGAAGCAGCGGAAGTATATAGGGGCGCATTGTCCAAACGGCGGTCGTCATCGATGATATTCTGGGGTGATGACCAAGAAGAGCTATCCAGCGAAAGCGATGCCATAGGTGAAACTTCATAGTTGTTCATGCTTGGTCTTGGATCTGCCGGGTCCTTTCCTGCAGCAATGTCACATGGAGTCTTCGACGGCATCCTCCTAGTGGCCTGTCCGATTCCGGCTGCTCAGCTCTACTGCGTTGCTCGCCACTATTACACGACGGTGTCTGGATCAGCTGGTGAGGTGGCAGTGGCAGTGGCACACCCTGTTGGCGTGCAGGTGTAGCAGATGGCGATACTGGTCGCTGCTTCTTCTTAGTCAAATCGAACAGAAAGTTGCTAGACGAACAGTCATTTGAAAGCCCAGGTGCCGCACCTCCTTATATAGGCCAACGGCTCTCTCCGACACCCACGCTCGGCAGCTGGCAGTGAGTAGGCAGGGCTACAGTTGTTCGTTGTGGGCCGAGGAAGTTAATATTGGGCCGTTTGTGGTTGTTGCTTAACATACGTGCCACGCTCTCTGCATAGAGTTGCAAAGGCTGGTTTCCATGCCTCGATAAGACATAGACAACTATCTCTGTTGTAGGTATCAGCCAATCGAATTTCAATCGCTTATTTCACTATGGAATCCCAAAAGTATGAGGTCCTAGCCAATATCGTAACGTTATTGAAGTCAACCCTTTGGCCATGGTTGTACACATGGTCGGCGAGTGCTGACTTGCTATACTGTCCCAGGCGAAAATAGCGTTTGTGTTCTTCACATCGGTTTTGTACAGTGCGGATGGTTTGACCGATGTAGCACATTCCACACTCGCATGGAATGCTGTAAATTCCAGGAACCCTGAGGACAAGATCGTCCTTAACTGAGCGGAGGTAGTCCCGAATTTTAGCAGGTGGTGGGTAAAAACATTTAATTCCATGCCGTGCGAGAATTCTGCCAATTTTCCTCTAGGTGTTTCCGGCGAAAGGCAGAAATGCGGTGGCCTCAGGCGTTTCTTCTTGATGGACTGGATTTTTCTCCGGGTTGCGATCAATTGCTCTTCTTATCTGCCTTTTGATGTAACCATCCCGCCTGAAGACAGTTTTTAGATGTTCCAGTTCCTGTGGTAGGCTTTCTTTGTCAGAAATCGCCCTAGCCCTGTGTACAAGCGTATTTAGAACAGTTTGACGTTGCACAGGGTGGTGAAAACTTGTGGCTCCCAAATATTGGTCCGTGTGGGTTGCTTTTCTGTATACGCTATGTCTTAGCGTTCCGTCCGGCTTTCTTTCAATTAGAATGTCGAGGAAAGGTAGGTGGCCGTCCTTTTCCAGTTCCATTGTGAACTTTATGCTGGGATGAATTCCATTGAGATGTTCTAAGAACTCATTTAAAGCCTTTGATGCCATGGGGCCACACGACAAACGTGTCATCGACATAGCAGAAAAAACATGTCGGTTTGAGAACCGCACGTTCCAGAGGTTTTTCTTCGAAATACTCTATGAATAAGTTATCGACCCACTTTCTCCTGTAGTCACCAAACTATATAAAAAAAAAAAACTCGCCGTAATCTTAAATCTTAAAACAGCTCAAGGAATGAATCCCGATCAGTATGGTTTAAGGACAACAATTTCGACAGAGATTGCAATGAATCAAGCAGTCGAAATATTTGAAGAACATACGAGAAATACATCACCTGACCAAAAAAAGAAAAAAATGAATGAAGCACTCAGAAGGGGCGGAGTAAACGAAATGAAACTTTACGATTTGAGAATCACTAAACACGATTAATGGCGTCACATTGTGTTCAGCAATTAATCGCGGTATTACACTTTCTCAGATGACCATGGGTGGCGAGTATGGTAGAGGTCCCATTCTTGCACATTATTGATGTGTCACAGACGTGTTATAACTGGCGTCATATTGTGGCGAAACATGGGGTATGACATCAGGAAACACAAAAGTTACAACGGTACGTTACGGACATTCTTCATTCTCATGTGGCAGTAGCATGGTGTAATTTTTCAACAGGGTAACGCTGTCCACACACGGCATGCGTCTTTATGAGCTGTATGTGTGATGTTGAGGGATTCTCGCCAGCAAGATATTCAGATTTCTCCCCAAAAGCACATGAGTGGGAGCAACTCGAATGTCAAATGCGTCTCAGTATCCATGGTCTCCAGGACCAATTACAACAGTTATTGGCTTGCTTGCCTAGAGAGGAGATACAGCAGCTTCATTATTCAGTCCCCAACTGAATTTGTGCATGTGTCCAGGTGAGAGACCAACATTTTTTCCCCTCCCAGTTTGTCAGTCAAAAGGTATTGGTAATTAGCGTATAAAATTTTTTAGCAAAGAATAGCTAATTACGAATGGGACCTATACCTGTTCAATAACTATAAATATAAACAAGACATTTTAGCGTTAAAGTTACTTCAGGTGATGAGATAATAATGTTAAATACAGAAAAAATACACACGCACTTTGTGACTTATTAATAGATGAGGTTTGCTATCTCTCTGTTACAAGGTTTGCTATCTCTCTGTTACAAAAAATATTGAGACGGAAAAAAAATAATTTACTGTGGATATGATACCATGACGATGGATACATTGTATTTGTAATTCCACATAACAGAAAATCTCATAGATGGAAAATTATAAACGAGTTTTTATTCCCTCTCATTATTATATAAACATTATTGATTCAGGAATCATACCAACCTATTCTCTACTCAGCTAAAACGTGTAGCTTTGAGTGATTATTTTAACTAGAAGTGCTGTCATTAGCGCAAATAACTGATAAGCTACGTTAGATGTTTACAACCTCTCTTTCCCTTGTGGTATTACAAATGTCCTTATATCAGCTGTAATTGTATCATTTCTTTGAACCTTGGATACCTTCAGCTGAACACTTCAGTCCAGACTCAAACCACTAAAATTGAAAATTTTTATATTACTTAATAAAATTATGTGGCTCATTTAGAGGTAATTAATGTGTACCATTTCAGTAAAATTGAATGGTTTTGTTGTGAGCAATGCAATGGAACACAATTTTCAAGTAGTGTTATGTATGTTTGACTCTATAAAAATCCTTTTGCGTAGTGGATGCATGTATAAATAACTATTTGTTTCAGTTTTTGATTATTTAATATTAATTAGTTGCGGTGCAGGTTGGTCACCTCCACGGAAAACTTATTGCAATTCCTGATTTCCCTAACAATTCACCAGTGTGGCCGCGTGCATTAAAGTGTCATCACACTAAATCTTACAGGAAGGATTGGCCCAGCATGCTGAGTATCCTGACTGCAGTGTTTTGGTGGTTTCCTGGAATCACCTTCGAAAATGCTGGGATAGTCATGTTGATAAGTTGGCTCGTACTGCCAAGTTGTTTGTAAATTCGTCTTGATTTTGTAATCACTGCAATAGCATAACATACCATCTCAACCTCGCGAACTTACGTTTCCTCCTGCGCGTCTGGGTGATTAACTTCTTGTTATCCAGGGTGTATAGTAATTGCCAGCACTTATTGAAAGCCTGGTAATGCCACTGTCCAGCAAATTGTACTACAGGCTCAAAGATAACTGCAACTCTGAACTGTCAGTATGGGTGTCTCAAGATTACTATCATGAGAGATTTAAAGGAAGGTTGATGCCATGGATCTGTTTGCGGTACTACTTTCTAGGATATAACTTTAGAACCGGGAATTGCTAAGGCTTCTTCTACTACTTGATTAGTATTCAAGATAAAAAAAACGAATTTTTGTAAGTGTTGTACTGAAACTGAAACTAGCACCGAAAAAGAGAAATTAAATTGTCTTCAATAAGAAACTGCAACGCCATCCTATAATATAGATTGGTGATCGGGAAATACGCAGAAGTCCAGTAAACAGATACACTGATGAGTCAAACACTATGACCACTGCCCACTGCGATATTGAATGCCGTCGTTGTTGGTAAGTCATGCTGTAAGATAACTATCTAAGCGGAGCAGAGAGGCATGGGAATCTTCTAACCATGATATGTGTGATAAACGGGGAAATTCACTGATATAAGTGACCTTGACAAAAGGTTGATTGTTATGGCCCAGCGCCTGGGAACGAGCAACTCGGAAACGGCGATGGTGGTTGGCCTGCTACTATAGTGAACATCTATGGAAAGTGGATGAAGGACGGTGAAACAACGAGTGGGCGATAAGGTGGTGGACGTCCACGCCTCATCACAGAACGTGGCCGTCGGAGATTTGCCCGCTCTGTAAAGCAGGATAGGCGGCGATCTGTGGCAGATCTCAAGGCAATGTTTAATGGTAGTGCAGCCACTATTGTTTCGGAGAACACCGTTCAGCGCACATTGTTCAACATGGGGCACCGCATCAGAAGGCCCCGTCGCGTCGTGTTCTCGTGTTGACCCGACGACATCGTCAACTACGAACGCAGTGGGCACAAGATCAACGACACTGCTCAGTGGATCAGTGGAAACGTGTCTTGTTATGCCATATGGATGGTCGTGTCCGGATGCGCCGTCTTCCTGCCGAACGGCTGCTCGAAACGGATCGCGCCACGGACGCAGGCCAGTTGGGGCGGTACTATGCTGTAGGAGACATTCACCTGGGCTTACAGGAGACCTGTGGCAGTGATCGAACACACCATGACAGCTGTGATCAACTAGATCCCTTCATGCTTCATGTCTTCAACTACAACGATGACATCTTCCAGCTGATTAACTGCCCGTATCGCAATGCCAAAACCATGTTACGTTGGTTCTAGCAGCATGTTAATGAACTCATGTTGATGCCTTGGCCACCAAATTCGCCTTGTCTCAACCGTATAGAACACATTTGAGACGGTATCGGGTGCCAGCTCCACACCCGTAATTTAAGGAAGTTCAGTGACCTGTGCGTAGACACCTAGTGCCAGATACCTCCGGAAACCTACCAAGGACTTGCCGTATCCTTTCCACGCCAAACCGCATTAGTATTGCGTTCCAAATGTCGACCAACAAGCTATTAAGCAGGTGGTCATAATGTTTTGGCACATCAGTGTGAAACGAGATCAAAGCTTCAACTTTCCGTCTAACATAGAGTTCCGCGGAAGATCTTTACGTGCAATCAATAAAATAAGTCAGAGGCAGTTCCAAATCCCTGTCTTTACAATGAAAGCATATAAGAACGTTACACTTGAATTCAATTTCGTCTACGCAGGAAAGCGTCTTAGCCAAGAACTTCGGGAAGGTGTGCCCGAGGGAGACAATTTGGTTATAAAGTACGTTACTGATTAGGGTAACTGGGTAAAACAAAACCTCAACAGCAGCTCTAACGGCAGCAGCATCAGGAGTCGAACACTAGTGAGGAGGCGAGGATTTCTGTATTGGCTGAGAAGTACAGAATGAACAAGGTTTTGGAAATGGTGGAAAGTGATGTAACCATAAAGCATGAAGTGTGGAACGCAGTAACTAAGAAATGGGAAAATGAGTGGAATAATAAGTAAACTGGTGGCAGAACGTGCGACATTTTTCCATCATTAGCTGAAAGAACCAGTTTGCATTTTTTCAAGCTTCTCCAGGTCTAATCATAGGCCGTGGAACATATAATAGAATTTGCACAAACGTGGACTCTCACCAACCAGAAGAAGCGAGTGTAGAGAAGAAAGCATACCAAATCGCACGGTGTGGGAATGTCCACCATTACTGGTCGGAATCCGCTCTGGTTTTCTCAAAGTGGTCTTCCTTCTGGGTGACTATTGGAGTCCCTTATGAATTCCAGGAGGGCATCTGCTGAAGCGCTGGGATTCCCCGCAAGCGGTCGACTCCAGGAGGGAGAATTGCGGTCAGAGTCTCTGACCAGTGACTTGTTCTATTGCCCATCTGGACATTAAAAGAACTCTGACGAGGTTTGATACATAAACTGGACAGTTATGACATTCACCATATATACTTATTAAGAGTAGTAAATAAAGATTTTTTGAACCCATACATCTACATACATTGGATACATTTATTTCCGACCTTTTTGTTATTTTAATAATTTAAGTTTAGTGTTAAATAATCACTTATTTCTTGAAGTAGTGGCTCTTATTTTCATAGTGTTGTATATGCATAATTGTTATCATTATCATTATTATTACTTTATCTCTGTAATTTGTTTCAAGTAAAGAACGCGTATCTGCCCATGATGGCCTCTACATACTGGATCAAAATGTAAATAAATCTCTGGCTATTGTTAAAAGTTAAACTAACATATTCATACTGGATCAAAATGTAAATAAATCTCTGGCTTTGTTAAAAGTTAAACATAACATTTTCAATCGTATCAAATGACACAGTCAATGTGGGTGTTTGTTCAGCGCTTCTTGTACGGAGTACTTAAACAGGAAACACTACAAGTGGAATAAGTGATACGGGATGAGTCACAAAAAAAAAAAAACTGACTTATCTACAAATGCTGTGCCTCACCAGTCAGACTAAACGTGGGTATTTATATGCGACCCTGTTAAAAGCAGACGAGTTGTAACACAACAGTGTGAGGTGCTATGTTGCATGAAGTATGAGAGCCTACTGTATGTGATGCCATATGAGAACTATTGAAGACCAAAAAATACTGAAAAAGTGCTGCTCTTGCTATATCGCAGTGCCGTAATGAAACGAAGTTTACTTTCATCTCAAACAATAAACTACTTTAATGTTGGAAAAAGTAATATGCAAACTGCTAGTATATCTATAAAAGTGGGTATTGTTTCCTCTAACGGTCAAAAGAGTAAGTTTATTTTTGAGGGTACAATATCATTATTTTAAACTGTCAGTCTCCACATAAAGCGTGAAGAGGTTGTAGTAAAAACTTACGGCTACTTCTTTATGCCACAGTAGACTTTAAACGTTAAAAGCATCACAAGGCAAGCAGAAGTCACAGCTACATACAACAATATTAACATTTATAACAACCATAATTAAAATAAATAAAAATAACAGAAATTTCCTTTTAACGATGCTTCCAGTCTATAAGATTAGAACGCTTTCGGGTTCATGCAAATACGTGAATGCGATTTTTAGGTGGTTTTCTGTAATGGTTTAGTTAAACGCAGATAAGCAATCTAAGTTAAAGCTGAACTAATTTACATTCACATATAAAATGTATAAAGTTTATACAGTTCATAAATAAATACCGTCCCCCACACCGTGTTAATGAAACACTACCCCAACATTTGAATATTTTATATCAATGATGTTCCATAGTGTCAATACACAAAAAACTAAGCTGAAATGATTTATATTGCCTAAATTAAATAACTTGCTGAAATTTGATTAATTTCACCAAATCTGCCTCTGGAATATTCTCATTATCTCATAGCCGCTGTTACTAGAGACAATATTGTGTTTCTGATAGCACCTGTCTGATTCCATTTTGTCGACTTTGCTTTCAGTTACTTGCAGAATTCACTTTTCTAATTTTTCCACATAACTTCTAAGACACGTTGATTTCATAAAAATTTTAATAATCAAGTAGAGTGTAAATTTTATTCTAACCTTTATAATAAACATTGTTCCTCCCTGCCCGCCCCTTATGCTTGCAGCGAGGAAGTAGTAGAAGTACTGCATTCCTTTATATTGCAATATATTCGATATATTGACATCTCGACATTATAAGTCACATTATTAGTTGCATAGTGGCAAAAATATGGTGAGCAAAATGTTAAGTTCATGATGAGAGTCAGAAAGACCCGAGGTTGTCACCCTTTCCATAAACAGTCGATTGCGCAGCTATCTGCGATTTTTTTTGTTAGTTTGTTGCAAATGTGTTCTTCTTAGAAAGGAAGGTGTAACACTCTCCACTTATTCTGTACTACTGGGACTGTAGGCCTCTACTCTCAGTCTGATGCATTTAACTATTTCACTGAATACCAACTACCATTATCAATGTTACACTTGTATAGCAGCCATGTCTTTTAGATAGGGGCTCAGGAGCAGCAACTGGTACCGTGAGAATATTGCTGATACTATGAATTCGACTTCTCTCCAATTTCAGTGTTTTCTTTATATAAAAAAAGGAAGAAAAAATCGTAAACTGTTCCTTATGGATGGTAAAAACGTTCTTGATTTTTACTGTAACACATTTGCCATAGTATACGTTAAAGGGTGGTTAGGACATTTTCAGATCCTACAGCGTAAACATCAGCGTGATCACCTCGTGTTGCAGATCTTCGTGTTCTAGTAGCATCTCGGGCTGGTTTTTAACTAAGCGAGGCGTTCGTATTGGTCCTATTATCAATTAAAAAATTGAAAAAAGGCTTATCAAATTCAGCTGGAACCAGTGAGATACATATGAAAATGTAGGAATCATTACATTTGGCTTTAGTGCTTAGTAACAAGATTTCAGTATTTTTTTAACACAAAATGGATGAAAAGAAACGGCTGAAAACTGTGTGCTCTCTTTGGCTTTTTGTGAGTTAAACTTAAACAAGTCGTCTCTCTGATCATCAAGCGCTTTAATTATTGTCGTTTGAATATGACGATCACTACGTTGCCTTGATGTGTCATCAACTACATATGTACCTAGCAGCATAAGATGAATATAACACTCTCGGGTTTGTACCGCGGGAGATAGCCAGATTGTTCGTCGAGCTAAAACTTCAGAAGGCACCGGAGCACTACCAAGTGGATAAACATATCCTCTGGAACCTGCCACCACAAGTCTTCGATTACCTGGCGCATCTTGATTTCTACTCAGTATTTCACATTCAAACGTTCCCACAAACGTGGAAGCACGTGTTTGTTATCGGTATTTAGAAGTCTCAAAAATATCATATCTTTCCTCAGCATTATCGGCCCTACAGTTTACTGCCTTCGGTCAGTAATGAGCGCCTTGATACCCATGCCATGGAGTCATCACAGACTACGGACTGGGGTTCCAACGATGTCACTCACCTTGCAGCAACTGATGAGTGTGGTGGAAACTGCAACAAGAGCCTATTGTAGGAAGAGTTTGTTGGTCTGGTGATGCTCGACGTCGCTCGGTTTCTCTATTCCTGGTATACAGGGCAGCTCTGAAAGCTCTATTAAGTGGGTTTTCCGAGGCCGTACGTGAAGCTACTGCGCAGTTCGCTGTCTAGTCGCACCTTTTGCATCAGGGTTGTTGAGGCGTTCTCGTTACAACGGCGTATCCAAGCAGTGCTGGGACCTGTGCCGACAAAGCTGACTTTCCAGCATCAATGAATGTAAACGCAGCCTTGTACGCAGATAAGACGGTCTTATTCACATCAAATGGCAGCAGACCATCGTAACGCGACGACTGCAAAAAACTCTTGAACAGACGGTAAGCTACGCCAGGCGGTGGAAGATACAGATCTACTCCGTGAAATGAAAACACAGGCGCTTATGCTGACGCGATGCCAAGGGCTCCAACGGCTCGTTACCTCGGAGAACTCTCGAAATCCTGTGGTCTGGATAGTTTACTTGATGCTCAATCCGGAGAATTCACTGGAACCTCAAAAACAATTAGCCATTTACTGCATTCGAATCAGGCCGGCAATAGAGTACGCTTGCCCCGGACGGGGGTACACAGCCCATTTCCACCTAATAAGGCTGCAGGTTAACCTCGTCATGGTGCCTTCAACTTGATCTTACAGGGCCCAGTCATTCTAAGTCAATACCCAACTTAACACTTATAACAAGGATACCTCACCAAGAAAAAATACCCGACTACCACTTCAGGGTAATATGTTCGGACACATGCGCTACACCCATATATATTGAGGACCTATTACGGCAGTAAAAAGCTGACACAAACCGCGGCAACGGGGCGCCGAATACCTGATCATCAAACCGCTGAGATTTAGGTTGAGCGAGGCCATCCCTAATATAACTGCCACCTTCAATGTTGTACGGTGATTAACCAATACCACACGTCTCCCAACTACAGAGTCACGCAGCGCTCCTTCACCCAATGTATTACTACCAGGGTAACAGAAGAAGAGACATGCCCTCCCTTCTCCGTGCCTCCTGACGTTGGCACAGAGTGCATTCTGGTGGCCAGGGCACCGGATCCTTGACTTCGTCGCACGCAGTTAGCTTTTCAATCAGGCACAATGGCACAGGACACAAGGTAGCTACTCAGCATCTCGGTACTGCAGTTTCTATGCTCTGCGAGATCTAGCCAAGTCGCTTGAACAACCACCTCGATTGGACCACCAGCTCGTTTTCTTAGTCCACCCTATCCATCTACCCCTTCCCTTTCCCCCGCTAGCTGGAGGCAGGGGGTATTACTTGACCTTTCGTGATCCCAGTCTTCAAATCAACCGGGATCTACCAGTAACGTGTAAATCCGTTCTGCAAAGTCTCATCACTTCTTTGAGTATCAACCAACCTGCGATCGAATAACGACATGATCGATGTAGGTGAACAGCGTACATCCCGGCTGCAGGGGACACTGCTTCCCTGATAGCACTTACAAACATATACTGCCAGTACCGTTCTGCGTGTACAACAGAAATATGACTGAAGCAGATCCTACATTTGTCCGCCCCCACCCTTTACGAATCTTTTTCCCATTGACGTAGTTTTTTTTTTTTTTTCCTCCTGCCTCGGATCTGTGCGGATTACCGAATGCTTCCTGTTGCTGACCATAAAGATCTAAGATGATGCACATCGCTCCGCCAACCTATTGGTAAGTTGTATCAGTCGATACGAATCACTCGGCGACCGACTCAAGAGACCAATAATGTTGATGGAACCCTAGGAAGTACGACAGCTATGCCAAGGAGCTGACAAGCCTTGTCAAACCACAATAATGATGGAGGAAATGTTTAAGACAATAACCCTCACCCAATCTGCTTATTAGTCCAGGTGAAAACGTGACTGAACTTCCTTTAAAATACTACAGAAACTCAGAATTTAGACACATACTCATTTTTTTCCGGCATATATTACCCTTTCTACCACAGTTTTCCTAACATTTCCTATTTTTACACTGTTAGTTTCTCATGAATGATTGCGATAACTCCGTGTATAATCTGATTTGTTGTAGAGCCTATTTCTTGAACAACTAAAGTGACACTATATGTTTCTGGCACGTGTAATTTGGTGTTTTACTCTGCGGGTAAATTTGTTTGTAAAAACTGTGAAGTATGATTGGGAACTCAAAAAGGGCTGGATGATTCAAGGAAATACTAAACGCGCATAAAAACAATAAGAAGCAAGATGTTGGAAAGCAGACTGAAGCAGACAGATGAATGGGAATTTTTCAGTAACTGCTGGCCATTCCCTGCAAACTTTTCTAAAGACGGGTGGTTAGGGATGGGACTCAGATTGACAAAACAGACTTGAACGTGACCCAAAGCTTGTAACAAGACCAAAATTGGTGGATCATCATTTGAATTGAAGAAATATGTCGAACACACACATTTCCACATAACCCAAAACAATATACAGGGATTTTGAAACAAATTTAAAATTGGCCGATTCGAGGAGTCTCAAATGCGGCACTGAGAAATCTAACACAGACAGAATATTCAGTCGAAAATGTGTAACTTTCCCCTAGCTGGAGGCTATTGGTCGTATGCGTTTAAACTCATACACTCTACCAACAGAGCTGCTTAACCTCTCACTCTCAGGCATAAGAAGGAAACGAAAAATTCTGATTCAAAAGTCCGTACTCACAATGCAGTGCTGACACTAGACATCCGTAATTAATTAAATACACTGTAATGTAAGAATTACACAGTTAAAAGACAAGAGTGGCAACATGGTATTGAATCAAGTGAGAAAGCTGACAGGTAAACATAAATGGTCTGTAATATGTTTTCTGGAGTCTGATTCCCACCGATAAAATTTCTAACATGCCAGTGTCGTAACAGATAATGTAAACAGGTGGAAAACCCATAACAGCAACAGTTGTGCTATCCACACAAGTTTACGTAACCAAGACAGCACAATTCCATAATGAACATTCGATATATGTCGACTCAATATGAAATGAGGTAGTGTACTTCTTGTCAACATGTATTTTCAGTATAGCGATACTATTAAACCGTACATGCAAAAATTAAGAGAGGTATTCATTACCTTAGGAAACATGGCAATAGTTGCAATAGGAGACACCCATACTAAATCCAAAGTCATACTGGTGTGACAGATACAAGAGGCGATCTTCTTGAGGAAGAAATAAGTAAACTAAATCAAATAAGCTTATTAATCGGATTAGTTAGTTAATGTGCTTTTTTAAGTGATCGTCTCACCACATCCACTCTGAAAAATATTAATCATATTATAACTACCCTCAGACCAAGACCTTTAATGCAATTGTATTTTAATAATTATTTGTAGCAACCTGGGAGTTGAGTAAATATGGTTTCGTATATTTTTCTTGCAATTAATTGTGAATTTTTGTAAATGAACATTGTTTTATGGAAAGAAACTATGTAAATACTATTTAATATGCATAAGAACAGTACTATGCAACAAACATTAGTTAAAAGTTTGTAATTCTAAGTATTGAAGTGAGCTGTGATATTTAGAGTACAATTTGCGATAGTTTGGATTGATTTATGTGGATAATTTTGTGTGTAAATATCTTTAATTTTTGCATCTGTGCATTTCATAATGATTGTGAATGATTTTGTATGAATTCTGATTGCTTTCATATGATTTTAATTGTTTAAGTATTGTTAGAATTCCAGAAAAGTCGATCGGAAGTCTTTGGAATATTCTGGAATTTTCTGTATAGCTTATATAAGCGATCGGCAGAGATAAGTTTTCAGTAGAAGTAATATTGAGTAGTCTTTGAAAGCTGGTTGAGCTTTGGTGTTCAACGTTATAATCGCTGGACCATTTGTTTCATGGAGGAAGGAAATATATGGAGGAGAAGTGACGTTAAATCTGTGACGCCGGCTCTAAACTCTCGCGCATGCGCATTAAGAACCCAAACAAATGCAAAGTGCACATTGTGTTTGATGCTGTGATTATTTCATTTTGAAATGTGTATAAGTATTTTATAATGCCATCTTGTGTTGCATACGGTTGCACAAATAGGCAAGAGAAGAAAGAACCTGGAATATCATTTCATAAGTAAGTTGCATTCTAATAATTGTTGTTGAAGTGGGCAGTTTGAATTGCAAAATTTGGTGCCTGTCTATAAATATTTAGTCATAGCTGTCAATGGGATGACTTTGTTCTCAAATTTTTGCTGGTGTAGTGTAGAAAATCAGCATACCTTGCTATTTTTCACATAATAGACTAGCATTACTTTTTAACGAGTGTTGAAAATGAGATTTAAAGGGGTGATTTTTACATTGCGATTCAGTGAATTTAGTATTATGATTTCTTTCGTCACATTGCAGTTTATACTGACAGTGTATGATGAAATTAAATGTGTTAATTATGCTATGGAATCTAGGAATCTTGATGAAGAAAACTGTGGTGCTACCACAAATACAGTTTGTGATTCAAATATGCGTGTGTGGGTGTGTCTACATAGTTTGATTCTATAGCGGCAATTTAATGGATATTGTGGTTAGTGCTAAATACAGTCTGTACCAGAATGGTTTTGTTGTTCCAGAAAAGGCAAAGAATTTGTATTTGTCTCGTCGAGTTACATAATAATCCATCACCAGATTGCGGAGTTATGTTTATCCTAGAGTCCCATTGAGGTTTTTGTACATATACCCCGTGTCTGTATGGGTACGGCCTACCCCCCCCCCTTCCCCTCCTCCTCCGACCGGCGTCACTTTCTTTCCTCCATGATTTGTTTACGTTTGCATCCAGTATCTCTGGAGTTCGATGCCTTAAAGGAAAATAACCGACTTGAATCTGAATGTTCTTGGATTAGTTACTTCATTTTAAATGTCTTAAACAGAGATGTCGCAGTCGTCACGGGTAAAATTCGCTCCAGCTTCTTCAGATTTGCAGGATTTCTTCTTGAAATCCTGAAATGTGCCGGGTTAAATAACAGAATGCTATTTTACAAAATGACTACTAAAATATTTCCAGATTTATGAAAAATCATTTAAAACTTATAATTGTATACATATATTTTGGGTGCTTTCAATTAAATGGGCAATTTAATAAAACTTGGAAAATTTTGGATTTGTTTTATTTTTTATTATTATTATTATTATTATTGTTTTTTTTTTTTTAGTTTAGAACCCAACATACATGATTTTGGATGTTTTTTTCGCGGCCTTTCATAAAGAAAATTTTACATTTAAATTGTATTGAGCTACCGAGACTCAGACCAGTAAACCTGTTTATTGTTTAGAGAAAAGTGAAGTGGAATACTTATTACATTTGTGGCCCATAGACCTCGGTGTGTGTGGAAATGTTTTACTATTTTAATTCTAATACGAAAAAAAAAACATAGAAAAACAAAAGATGTAAATTTCATCTATAAACCTTCCTTCCTTTTGTTATTATCTTAAATTCAGTTTTCATACGGACGTCATATTTCAATGCAATACAGTATATATAATATAAGAATTAAGTTGTTAGAATTACAATCGTGGCCATAACGAAAAATATCATTTCCGTAATAATTAACGAAAAATTCAAATTTGTAGTAATCTAGGTCGATCACTTGCCCAAATACTTCATATTAAATTCCAAGACAGTATCCAGGTTGGGCGAGCCTGAAAAAGTTAAGCAATAGAGCTATGACCTGAGAAGTAGCACGCATATCAGCAAACCAGTTACCAAGCGCCTGTCATTACTGCTAGCTGGTAAAATGACTTCATACAGCAGGTTAGCGAAGAGTATTGCCCTCTCCACACAGTGATGATAGGAAGGGGTAGTATCTATTTAAACCCTGGGAGCAGGGGTCTTTCGGTCTCCCTACGAAAGTCTTTCAACGTACCACATCGACGCCGAGGGCGCCGGGAGGCTTCGGGGCCGCCGAGGCGACCGTCGTAGACAGGAAGATGCTGCCAGTCGTCTCATACTAAGGTGGGCTCTGCTGCGATAGCTGGGTGTGGATAGTCAGAGGGGCATAGTCGTCGGGGAGATTATCAATATTCCATTTAATTTGGGATGTGAGGTGCCCATAAGTTACATGCTCGCCTAGTCCCTGGCCCGTATATAATGTTTTTGTTATAAGGCCAATTAAACATTGTAGATATTCACATATGCTCATGTAAATAAAGGTGTAAATATGCAACTGCCCTTTACAGTAATTTAACCTCCATTCCAATATTAATATTTGAATGTACTGAGCCATGTAAGCAGTCAGGTGTTTCAGTAGGGACCTATGGCGAATATTCAAATCACAACCAAGGCTGAGTTCTATTCTCGCCCCTTATCTACGTCTCCAGTGGAAGTTACCCTGTCTGCTCTTATCAATACGCTGGCAGGGACACTACAAATTTTTAAGTGTTGACACGAAACAAAACAGCAAAATGTTATATGGTTTTAATATCAAGCTCAAAGACGATTACAGTAAAGTAAGAATCACGACGCTTATAGAAGTGTTGATGTTTGATGTAATGGTTTGATCAACAACATGCTATAATGTTTTAATGTCGATATTAGGCACAAATTACCACAAATTAAATATTATTATTTTGTTACGCTTACTTAAGTGTTAATCTCTTGTGCAGTGGTTTGATTATCATATTCCATTTTTTTAATTTACGAGATTTTTAAAAGAAACATAAGAACTAAATATCCAAGTAAAATATTAATAATAATAATAATAAAAAACAACGACATAAACGTGATCCAAAGAGTATTATGTTTATCTTAGGTCAGTATCTCTTCAAAAGCGAACTAAATATTACTTATGCTTATTACATTCGATTCACGTTTTCAATTTATTTTTATATGCCACATCCCGGAAAACAGTAGTACTAAATCACCGAAGTCAAAAAATAAAATAGACTCCAAAGAGAGGAAGTGTGATCTTTTCTCAATATTTCTTGAAAGGAGTGCTCATTTCATATACAAATCAGAGGTGCATATTTGTCCCCTCTTGAAATGATCATAATTGATCCGCTGCTCGTTACATATGTCATAAGCTGTTTTCGCAGATTTTATAAGTACCAAAATATTCCAAAATTTGAAAATGTCATATGAATTGCTGCTATAATTTTTTTTGTGATTCCATTTCAAGCTCTCAGACACATGCAGTTCGCTTACAGACTTATAATAGTATAGTATTAATTGTACCAAAAAGTAGATGTGACAACAACGCTCAACTGAGTTCTCAACACCGACCTTAGAACATCCTCTCTAATGCTCAGTAGTCTTTCGATTGTCCATATGGAGCAGGTGGCGAAGCGACTTCGCCCCTGATGACCGCAGATGAATGGAGTAGTTGCAGCCGATGCAGCAATAGTAGAGGCTATAAGTACTATTAGTACATGTAACCTCCAGATGATGTTATGGATTATCGTTTGGGGATGGAAAGTGATAAAGATTTTTCAAATTCTTGGAAACGTCCAATTAAGCCAAACGTAGAAATTACGACAAATGAGAGGGAAAATGTTTTTTCTAAAGTACGCAATGAACATTTCCTGGAATAAAACAACCAACAGCTAAGTCGTGAACAAATTAACTCCAATAATAATATTCAGATACAACGCGAGAATAACAACAGTATACCTCAGCAGTTTTACGGACGTTAAACAATGGTCAAATTATTTAGTTTTCCGAGAGTAAAACTAGTAACATAGCGAACTTCAGCCATTGTCTAAGTGAAAAATATTTTATTAATCCTAACTTTATCCATAATAAATGGAATTAACTGTTTCAATTAACGGGTAAGCAAATGATTATATTGCAACACAGTTTCTTTTGCTGATGTTTTAATTTACGCTGTGCGTGATAAATTTGGAAAAGTAATTCTCATTTTCAAACATTTTCATTACATTTTCGATATGAGAAGTGCTTGTGTTTCTGCTGGACGTTAGTAAAGAACAATTATCTAATCAAACATAAGTTTCTGAAGGCTTCTTAAAACAAGACACCACAGAAACTCACACGTACACATCCTCATTAAATTAAATACGGGTACTAGGTGATATACAATGTTTGAAAGATAACACTTATGATGTTACAGACAACATCTGTAATCTTTCTTCCTGTACTTTTGTACGTCGAGATTAAGTGATGATATGTTCTATAAATTTGTCCTGACTTAGTATGGTTCTATTTCTGTGATATGGCAAGAAGTAAGAGAATTAGGTTACAAACCTTTGCTCAGACCATTGCTTGAATATGGTGATATTGTATGGGACATACATTTTTGGTATCAAATACAAAAGTTGGAAGGGGTGTAAAGAAGGGGTGATAGATTGACTCTGGAAATTATCACAGAACACAATCAGTAACTGATATCGCAAAGGATCTAGAATGCACTTAATTGAAAAACAGGAGGAGGACAAAGAAGATTTCACATCTTTTCAATTTTAATTCACGGTGAACGCAGTCAAATGATTTTACAAGATCACAAAAATTCCTATAGGACACATTTTACTATACAGTTCCTAAAATATGTTATTTAAAAAAGAATATATTGCCTTGTTGTGGATAACTTTTCTTTTAGTCCAAACTGTGACATAGTAAGAATATAAGTCTGTAACATTATTTATTAATGATATCTTTTCAACAATCTTTAAGAATCCAGTAAGCAAAGAAATGGAACAGTAGCTATCTACAGACGTTATCCTTTTTTTAATATTGGTTATAGAAAAAAAAAAAAGTTTAATCTGTTTGGATATATACCTTGTAATAAGGGTTCAGTACAAATTCGGGCAAGAAAATGTTATAATTATGAATTAATTGTAATTATTTGTTAATTAATATATTTTATTTATGGACATTATATTATTTATAAATCATTTGTTAGTTTAATATTAACTTAATTAATATTAATAATAAAATATTTAAATGAAATGGCTTAAATGTACTTCAATAATTTTTTATTTTCCGACAGTTTATCATAAATTTATTATAATTCAAGTTAATATATAGAGAATGTTGTTGTTGTTACTGCTTATGTCAAGTATGCAGCTCAATATACTTCATGTTCGTCGTCGTATTCCTCTTCTTGTCGCTCAACTTGAATTTCTAATTCATTATCATCATCGTCGTCATCCATTAAATTTAGCTGCAGGGATTTTCTGTACCTATTTACTTCCTTCATCCAGATCATCTGGTTATAATGAATCGTTGAGGCACGCTTGTCCATTACACTGACCACAAACTGAGGATCATTCCAGCTCTACTTTTCTGCATCCGCAATTAGAATCACAGCATTCATTGCAATTACAACTTCATTTTGCAACATCCACCCCCATCCCCTGGGCTCTAAATTATTCCCTAACCAAGTTTGGATCTGATAGTAGACAAGATTGATGTGTTGTAGAGTTTCTGCACTCGTAGGTGGAAGAGTATATAACTGTACTTGTTTGTTGAATCTAGCTGATTTCATAAATTGTGAATTTCGAAAATTGTGTATGCTGTATTCTGATTTTGGAGCATTATACATTGCTAAAAAGACACGTACTCCATTTTCAAACATTTTTTCTACAGGGCAGTTGTCATAATGATTGATCCAAATCGGAATGTTTCTCGAACATTTTAATAATTGATAGTTTTCCTTTTTAAAAAAGGGCGTATGTTGTGTCACATCCACTAAAGACGTACAAAAATAACTTGTTTCTTAGAACGAAGATATTTGTCAAAGCTTTTGGTCGAATATATTTGTGTTCCCACATTACTCTTACCGATTTTTTAAAAAAAAGTTTTTCTGATGTAATTGAGTAGCTACTTCCTATTAAAAGAACTAGCATTCCGATACCTTCTTCTATGATGTAGACAGTCTTTTGTTGTGTACATTCTGCAATGGCTGTTTCTAACATCAGCATCATCTGTGGCTTGTTTTGTAGTGAAGTTAACAGTTTTTAATTTCTCAATAAGCATTTAAATAAAGGTATTTTGTACACCGGTTCCATAAAAAAATTTGTTTGATTGGCTCAGTCATAGTTTCATCCAAAAAACACTTCGTAAGACCTTGAAATGCCAACAGTTCTTTTTACTTTTAAACTTGAATGTAACAGATTTACGCCAAACTGTTGGGATATAAAAATATAATCAAAATTCATTTAAACTATTTCATTTAAATATCTTAATAATATTATTAAATGAATGAATGATATTAATAAATAATATAATATCAATAAATACAATTTATTAATTAATAAATAAATACAGTTTTTCATAATTAAAATGTTATTAATAAATAATTAACATACTAAATCGCGCGGTCTATTGGATTCTAGAGTTAACGTACCGTAAGTAGCGCTATCGTCCTAAGCGCTCCCCACTCTCCACGTTCTATACCAAGAAGGGTTAAATCTATGAAATATTGTCTATGACGAAATTTGTAGAGACTTTTGTGCTATACAACTTTTCTAATAACTCAAAATAACATTTAGAATAAAGGAAGTGAGATATTTGTAAAAAAACAAACTGTTTTTGTGACCTTTGAACATGAATATCTTGACTAGCGAACACGAGAGTCTATGAGACTTTTGAGCCACCTTGTTTGTGAAAATTTTCAGCTTCTTATCTTTCATTCCGAGGTTTGTCACTTTTTTCACTTTATTTGACTGGATTATAAAAGTTTTCAAGATATGATTATTATTTCTGAGATTGTTACTAGTTACAGTTGCATCCCCACACGCCTATGCGGGAAAGTAGTCTGAATAAGCCTTATGGCAGTATCTGGAGATTCTTTTTCAGCATTGGTAGAATATTTCCTAAATATTTTACAACCGTCTCCTAATTCACAGTACATAATTTAATTTTGTTTTGTTTTTATGTGTTTTGAGTGATTTACAGATCTTACTGATCCAGATTTTGTTATACTGCATTGATTTTCAATTTTATTACTGGTATTCTTTATTTTCTTTGATACGTACATGATCTTGGCATTAGCAGTTTAGAATAACGTTTATCATGACTCATCAGTGAATAGTTGTCTGATACTCTTACTTTTGTGAATAGGCCCTCTTTTGTTTCATTAGAAATTCCTGTACCCTTTTTGTAATTCACCCCTACAACAATTCTGTATTAGGAATTTCTTGCAACATTACTCAAAATGTGTTAGAAATATATTAAACAAGGAATCAGATTTAAACAGAGAAGCGTACACTTCTGATCAGTTTTCACTATTTAAGCAATTTATGAAATGTTTTATATTGTTTTCATTTATATTTCTTTTGTATACCCTGCTCTTACTTTTCTGCATTCTTGACTTGATTCAAAACAGTTTGGCATTGTGATCAAAAGTTCCATCAACTAATTTTAGTATATTGTAATTACTGTATAGGTAGATATGAGGGAAATATCAATTGCAGATTTGATATTATTTTATATTCTCGTATGGAAATTACAACTGCAATTACGTTAAAAGACAACATCAAAGCTTATTTTATTTGTGTTATAATATCTTTGTTTACTTCTTTTACTTTATTTTTCTGTTCATGTCAGAAGTTGTGATCGACTCACAGTTTGATTACTTTGTAATGTTTCGAATAATTTTCAACTGTAATGGTTGCTTTTAGTAATTTGTGTTTTATTTGTAACATTGGTGTCTTCCTTTAACATTTTTACACTCCTATTGATTTGTATATTCAGTTGTGTAATAGAAAGGGTTTCGTGCGTTGCCAGAGGTATACAAAGTTAATTAATCTTTAGAATTTATTTTTCTTTGATAAATAATTCAAATTACAAGATATGATTTTTTTTTAAATTTACATTTAAACTTTGATCGTGCACATCGCCCTTTATAATTAAATATAAAAGGTATTATAAGACAAATGACGTTTGTATTTGAAATATTACCAACTAGTTATATCTACGCATTGATGTGCTATTAACACACATAATCTATCAAAGAAAAATTGGATAAATGGAGACAAGTAGTCCTATTTTTCAGTTTTCTTGGATCTCCTCCTTTCTTTCTGAATTTACATTGTGTGCAATGCTTTAATCACGTTTGAGCGCGCCATCTGTTTCTACCTCTCCTTGGAACTACCAGCAATAGGAAAAGTTTATGTTTGTTGATGAGACACACTTCAGTATTGTTCAATGGCTTCTTTATAATCAATAATTGAAAAGATGGTGTCTGATGCGTGTACGACCAGGTTGCTATACATATATTTCTATTTTCAATGACAAACTTTCATAAGTTCAAAAAACATCATCAGCACATATATAACACTGATCATAGCAGATATTTCGAGTGTGAGAAAGCTCCGTTAGAGAAAAAATGTCATTTCGGGTGATCTCAACGATATGGTGATAGAGTTTCCTGTCTTCTGCACAATGCGCCTCTATTAGACCTTAAACAAACACAGTTCTGAAGTTTGAGCAGAATTTTCATTCCAATTTCATGTTATGCTTTCTTACAAACTTCTTCTAGTGGTAATGAACACAATATTTACAAGCTAGTTTCGCTTTCCACAAATCACTAACAACAAGAGCCATTATGTATTGTGTTATGATAACACTCATCTCTTACATCGTACAAAGAAAATTCTCAACTACTTAACTGAAAGTAATTCCAGTCACTTTATTGCGACTTCGCATCAATATTTTACAAATATCACGCCTATCATACATTTCTCAGCTGCGAGTCTTATTCGACATAGTTAATGCTAACTATCAGCCCCATTCAATACAACTCACAGCCAATGACTGCTGATTTTCTTTCTCATGGCCCAATGTTACACATCTGTAATTCTCTGTTCAACGACTGACAATAATGATCTAACATATAACAGAATATTTAAAATAACATACACTAAAATATCTATTATACGTTGTAAATTAACATACACATGAAGTAAAAATCAATTTCTTAAATCATAAGTTGCTCAATTGGCCATAAACAATAATATTTAATACACAGTTATTCATATAATTTTCAAAATTTCTGTTTATTCAGCGTTTCATGTATGTTCCACAATCTTTCGTCACAACTTATCAATCATTACTTATTGATTTAAATTTTTAATTCCCATTTAAACAATCGACAAAATCTTTTACATTGAAATACTCTTAATGAATCTGTCGATTAATAAGATTAAGGCTTTGCTGTCGATATTATTATCCTCAGGGATTCATCTAATTACATTTTTCTCTTAACATCGTCCATAACCTAGCTATTTAATTTATGTCGCTGTGATTTATGGTCATATTATTCTCGTCATTCCCTACCCGCACCATAAAACAATGTGTTTTACTGATAGCGTTAACGCTGGTTATTCCTATTGATTTTAAATAGACTTATCACCACTGTGTGATTTTAATTTCAACTGAAATTAATTTCAATGGAGCGCACGCTCCGATTGCAGTTTCCCTAGTATATAATTCATCGTCATCATCATCCTCAACCGTTTCCATCCACTGGCCTATTCTGCCTCGTGCACAAGTATCTCCATTTAATTCTTTCTTCCCACCATCTCTCTGTCACCACCTTTTTCCAGTCCTCTCCTCTCTTCCGTACACAGTCTTCCACTCCTTTCAGCCATCCATCTCTTGATCTTTCTCTGGGTCGTTTCTAATTACCCCTTCCTTTTATTTTATTTTTATTTTGTAAACTTTTAATGTTGAATTCTTCTACCCTTCTGGTGACTTAAGCGTTTCAGGTGACCAATTTATCATGGAGCTGTCACCTTTATGCATTATCCTTCACTATAATCGCTGATATTTCTACAACATATCGTGAGGTACAGTCAAACACATTTTGGGGTCAAAATTACCTTTTATAGATTTTTTGCACAGATTTCAACTGCATCCCGACATATCTCTGGCCTTCAAAGTATTTTTAAATTGGCTGGATGTTTTTAAAAACTTACTCCATTACAGCTAAAGGAAACATTATCTGAATATTTTCAAAGCTCGTCAAAAATTACAGGTTGAGTGGAGTGTCCCAGCAAGTCATTAATTCTCAGCTGTTTAATCATATATATATGTAAAAAAGTAGACTTATGTTTCCCTATATGTCACTTTTCAGCCGTCACTACCAAGCGCAGACCACTGGGGTTTATGTGTGGTAGTAGCATGAAGTCAAACATCGTGCCCAAAGTTGGCCGAATGTGGGGATGTGGAAGATATCGTGGTTGAAGTTGGTCGGTCAGAAACATTTTCGTATTTCCACCAAAGACATGCGTGTCCTTTTATTTCATTTTGCTGCCACAACTACATAGCGCAGACCATGGTGTTTGTAAGTGGTATTGGCACGAATCTCCCATCGTGCGCTGTGGTGGTTAGATGTCGATGGCTGTGTGTAGGAGATATGGTGGTTGAAAGTAGTCGATCTGGGATATTTTCATATTTCGACCAAAGACGTGCGTGTTCCTATATTTCATTTTTCAACCAAAACTACGAAGCGCAAACCACTGCTGTTTGTATGTGCTAGAAGCATGGAGTTTCCTATCGGGCACAACGTTGGCCGAACGTCGATATCTGTGGAGATGTGGGAGATATGGTGGTGGAAAGTGTTCATCTCAGGATTTTTTCCTATTTCTACCAAAGACGTGTGTCTCCCCATATTTCATCTTCCAGCCGGAACTACCAAGCGCAATCCACTGGTGTTTGTGTGTGGAGTAGTCCAGAGTCTTCCATCGTGCACTGTGGTAATTGCATGTCGGTAGCTGTGTAGGTGTAGTAGATATGGTGGTTGAAAGTGGTCATCTTGATGTCAAAATAGCCATGTGTCTCCCTATATTTCACTCTGACCTCCGGTGTTTGTGTGTAGTGGTAGCTTCAAGTCTCCCATCGTACACTATGGTAGTTGCATATCGGTAGCTGTAGGGGCGTGGAGATAGGTGGTTGAAATTGGGCATTTTCATATTTCGAAGTTAGGTATGTGTGACCCTTTATTCCAGTTTACAGCAAAATCTATATAGCGCAGACCACTCTTGTTTGTTTGTAGTAGCCTCAAGTCTCCTATCGTGCACAATCGTGGTTGCATGTCGGTATCTATGGGGATGTGAGAAATATGGTGGTTGAAAACGGTTGACGGAGTGTATTTTGTCATTTCGATCAAAGCACTGTGTGTCCTTATATTTCACTTTGCAAACACAGCTACATTGCACAGATCACTAGTGTCTGCGTGTGGGACTGCCCACGAGCTTCCCATCGTGCACTAAGGTGGTTGCATGTCACTAACTATCAATCAAAATGCTTGCGAACACGAAGCCGTGGGTACCAACTAGTTATTACAAAATAATTCCAAATGATATTTTTATAATGAATTGGTATAAAATTATCCTGAACACGATTCCTCGTACCTTACACTGTAGCAAAAAGATTCACTTGTCATCCTTATCTAGGTTGCATTTCAACCTAACAGCAAACCCCGTTAATATTGAAGCTAGAAAATCAGAGTTTCTATTATTCGCGAATTAATATTCCCTGTTGGCATGTTTGTTACATCTTGCATAGCAATATAAACTCGGCAGAAAATCATGAGTTCTTACATCTTTCTTCCTATCTGTTTGAATGGCTGACATGCACTGAAACCCAAAGAAAACTGGTACACTTGCCTAATATCGTGTACGGCACCCGCGAGCACGCAGAAGTCCCGCAACACGGACGTGGAATGAACTTGACTAATGTCTGAAGTAGTTGCTGGAGGGAACCGTCACCATGCATCCTGCAGGGCTGTCCATAAATCCGTAAGAGTATGAGTTGGTGGAGATCTCTTCTGTACGGAACGTTTTAAAGCATCCCAGATATGCTCAATAATGTTCATGTCTGGGGAGTTTGGTGGCCAGCGGAGGTGTTTAAACTCAGAAGAGTGTTCCTGGAGCCTCTCTGTAACAATTCTGGACGTGTGGGGTGTAGCATTGTCCTGCTGGAATTGCCCAAGTCCATCGAAATGCACGATGGACATGAATGGATGCAGGTGATCAGTCAGGATGCGTACGTACGTGTCACCTGTCAGAGTCGTATCTAGACGTATTCAAGGGTCCCATGTCGTTCCAACTGCTCATGCCCCACACCATTACAGAGCCTCCACCAGCTCGACAGTTCCCTGCCGACATTCAGGCTCCATGAATTCATGAGGTTGTCTCCACACCCGTACACTTCCATCCACTCGATACAATTGGAAACGAGATTCGTCACACCATGCAACATGTTCCCAATCATCAACAGTCCAATGTCGATGCTGACGAGCCCAGGCGAGGCGCAAAAGCTTTGTGTCGAGCACTCAGTAAGGGTACACTAATGGTCCTTCGGCTCCGGAAAGCCCATATCGATGATGTTTCGTTGAATGGTTCGCACGCTGACCTTTTTGATGGCTAGCATTGAAATCAGCAGCAATTTGCGGAAGGGATGCACTCTGTCACGTTGAACATTCTCTTCAGTCGTCGTTGGTCCCGTCTTGCAGGATCATTTTCCGGATGCAGCGTTGTCGGAGATTTGACGTTTTACCGGATTCCAGATATTTACGGTGCACTCGTGAAATGGTCGTACAGGAAAATCCCCACCTCATCGCTACCACGGAGATGCTGTGTCCATCTCTAACACCACGTATCAAACTTACTTAAATCGTGATTCATTGCCACTGTAGCAGCAGTAACCGATCTAACGCCTACGCCAGACACCTGTGTCTTATATAGGCGTTGCCGACCGCAGCACCGTACTCTGAGTATTTACATATCTCTGTGTTTGTATACGCATGCCTATACCAGTTTCTTTGGCTTTTCAGTGTAGTTACATGCGGCTGAAATATCACATAAGTGAAAGCAAAGAAAATAAAAATTAAATCTTAACAACTTACGATATGGCTAATAATATTAGTTTTAATCGTCTTCTAGGCCGCATTGATCGCGGCAATGTCGAACTATTTCCATTGAACAAAATTATGTTGCGCTCCTGAAAACAATTTATTTAAACAAAAAACTTAAATTATTTATGCCCTCTGCTGTAACCGTCAAATGCCAGTTGTCATTCTGATCCTGAATAAATTTCAATCTAATGAAAACATCCGCTAACTGTTGCCCGAAAATTAAAACATTTATGTTATGTATCTATGAATTAGAAATTTATCGAAATTATCTACATAGAGCGAATATAAAAACTACAAAACAGCTAATAATATGAATATAGTAATTTACGTTCTTTTGTTTTCATATTTTGTTTATACATTTCTTCACAAATGCTTAATTAAACAGAAAAGTTATTAAATAGATCTTATAACCTCTACTATGTAGCAATATCTCTGAATATTTCTGAAGTAATAGACGTGATGAAGACAAACGAGCCGTTTATCGTAACGTTGTCATTTTACTACGCTATGCGGCGTGAACTCATGTGAATAATTCATTTCGTCTCTGAACGTTGTTAATGCATCAGCTAAGGATGGCTGCGTGACGTCAAAACGTGATGGACATGGTTACACAGTGAGCAAGAATACCGTTTAATTAGTACAGATGGTACCATAAATTCGCTCCCGTCAATATTACATTTATAAGTCTTATAATTCACTTTCTGATGTAATCTCTCATTGTTTTACTTATTGTGATCACAATCTTTTAGTTCCTTCCTATTTTTGGTTTACTCTGATTTTGGGTAGTATCGTCTCGATGTCAGAGCTTTTTATATCCCTTTCCATATGATAAAACATATATATTTGGTGCCGCAATATCAATGACCGTGAAAATTATCTTTCAGTCCGCACTTATTTTTCATGAGTACTGTTTGTACAATGTGTTAACGATGAATCTGTCCCCTACGTTCCCGTTCTATCCGTAGGAACTCGCGAGATTTCTCAGTATTGGAGGTCTCGTCATACCCCGTATTATTAGCAGCGTGTGCCGTGATGTTGTTTTCCAGGGTTTTACGTGTTTTCCAAATTGGTGCTCTGCGGGTTTCTGGAAATGAATTATGAAATTTAAAAAAAGCCTCGATTTTTGGTACGTGTTTGACGTATGAAAATATTTTGAAACATGTCTCATGAAACTTTCTGCAGTATTACAGATTGAACACAATAGGATTTTTATTCCAGGGCCCTCCAACACTTTTTTCCAGTGCAAGCTTGTGATATGTGTTTCACAATCGGATAAAATAGCAAGTGGTAGCCCACCCACTCAAGACATAAACTACTAGTTTTCAATCGAGATACTCGCTGCAATAGTCCTATCCATTTTTGATAATTTAAAGTTTTAAAATTAATTAGTCAGCAAAACTTATCCAGTGATCAAAGTAAATCCCAGTTCAAATATGTAAGTATAGAAATAAATAAAAACCGAAAATAGTCTACAATATTTCCCATCCGCAACCAGAGATCAACACATACGAAACGACAGATAATTTTGGAACAAAGAAAAAAGATTACCTACTATTCATCTGTGCAAAGCAACACTGCAAATTCTAAGTGGCAAGTAGAAAACATGGCAAAAAATATATAAAGATGGCTTCAAAATCACAGATAACAGTGTCGGTGCTGCATTTAATGTCGAAAAGTTGGATACTTACAAATTAATCCAATTAATTAGACTTCCGAAGGTTATGTCAGTCCTTTCTGCGAAGTTATAAGCAATCCTAGAGGCTGTCAAAAATGCTTCACAAACAAGGGAAGAAAAAATTATAATATGCTCTAACTAGCCAAGTGCAATATAATGTGTCAAAAATGTTACAAAGAATTAAATAATGCCATAGCATATGCTCCGCTAAATTAAAGTTAGTGAAAGAAATAGAATTTCAGTGGATTCCAACAGTGGGAGCTGGTGTCACTGAAAAAGCGGGCAACTGACAAGAATAAGTAAGAACTACTAATCAACTGAGCTTAGAGTGCCGTGTAAAGCCTTTTTAAATAAAATAAGAACTATCATAAAGACTGATAAAGTATGGGAATTATTAGAAGAGCTTGCATATAGAATTGGAAAAATCACCAGAATGTGGATATTGAGGCGATTAAGAAGATATAGTATAGTATAATTCATTGTCGAATGCCCCAAATATAGCTAACATTGGAGAACAATCGTTCAGAAAAATAATGATATGAAAGTCAGAAACTATGAAAGCCTAAGATAATTCCCAGAATTTTTAAAGGATGTGCAGATAAAATTGTTATGAAAATACTTAGCTATATGTAATAGGACGATTTAGATGGAAATAATTAAATTTGCTAAAATTTTGGGCTACCTCGTTTACCAAATATGACTATCATACGAGTATTTGACTTGTTAGGGAATGACAATGTGATTTAAGTAAGTTAACATAACAGATTTGAAAAACTTTGTTTAATGGGAGACTAATAATATACTATTAATGTGTGAAACTTATTACGAGTATAAATGTATACAATGCGTTTGATGTAAAATTATATTTTTTTAAATAAAAAAAGATGGCTGTTGAATATTTTTGTTGCAAAATTAGGATTTTCAAAAATGTTTGGAATATGTTTGATGCGACATAGTGTACCATTTCACTGGCCAATTGACAAAATTCAAAGACAATTAAAAACAATATGATAATAACAAAAGTATTTTAGCGGAAGACAACAAATATTATGTTCAGTTACACCTACGTCTGGATGGTATCTGGCGTTTGCGTGAGTGAATTGACGCAACTATCTCCTTCCTAGGCGAGATGAGCATTCTACCATGAGAGAACTGATAAATTTCATACGGTGTTGTAAGAAGCTGTTGAAGGATGCCACTGGCGTCAACCTCCCAAGGCAGGGGCAGTTAATAGTGCAGACTGTCAACTATAGATGTGAGCTTTTAGCCATGAAAATCGCCCAGGATGCTGGGAGTTGGGAAAGAAACATGATGATTCCCAGTTAGTAAGAAATATTTCGTTCAGTCAAAATTTTGCCATCGGAAATCTCATGTTGTTGTAATACGAAATGCAGGAATTAATAAATTAATTATTGCCTCTTGATGAAATTTAATGTACAGTAATAAAGCACTTGCAACTCCTTACATATCAACAACGCTTAGTTATCAATAAATGTTAATCACATGCCAATGGCAGCGAAGGACCTGTTCCGTTGATGTAATGGTATAAGTAGCTGCTACTGTACGCCTTACGTATTTACTTATTGGGAAGTGTTTGTTTTCATGTGAGGTCTGTTTGTTTAGTTTTACGTGGATCAACGAGTACTCGAGTATAAATAGGGAGAAGTTTGGAGTCTAATGCCATGTAGGAGGAAGCTTATTATTGCTTTACGCCTCGTCGACGTCGAGGTCATTAGAGGCGGGAAGGGACTGTGAACAAGGAACGGGAAGGAATTTGGCCATGGCCTTTTTGAAGGAAGCATCCAAGAACTCGCCTGGAGTGATCTGGGGAAACCGAATCTGGATGCCCAGACGGGTATTCGAACCGGCGTCCTCCCGATTGCGAGGTCAGAGCGTTAACCACTCACCCTCCTCGCTCGGTTTATAGGAGGAAGAAGGAAGTATAATTATTTACTGCTGATTCTGTTTTCCTATGTGCTGTTTTGACCACCATATTTGGGTTCTGATTTGATTAAAGGCTAAAACTTAATTTTAAATACAGTTCATTTGCCGCAATGGATGGGGAAAAAAGTATGTTTTTATTTTAAGCACTGAAATTAGCGATCAATTGCACAATTTACATGTATCTTGAATTGTTTTCCATGATTATCATGATAGAATTGGAATTTGGCAAGATGATCTACTTTCTCATGGACCTAGACAACGAATATCGCATAGATGATTATCCTATCTGCCACTGATTCACTGGCCGTCGGCAACCATAATAATTATATCGACATGCGTAACCATTCGAATATGTCGGATTCGGCTTATTATGAGGCGGCTTCTTTTCTCCAGACCAATCCACTTGGTTCTTTGGACCGTTGGGTGGATAGCTCGGAACCCACTGCGAATAGCGTTTCATTGGAGGCCCAGCCATCCTCTGCTCTGACTCAGCATTGGCTTGAAAGGCATTTTGAGCTGTACCAATGTGGGATGACCTTGCTAGTTTTAATTGATTCGTAGCTAATAGGGTGGCTGATCTTGCAGCTTCTAAGGATTTAGCAGTTGCAGACATTGTGGCTTCTAGGACTTTAGGAGCTGGCGAAAGATTTGAAGACTCGGCTAGTGCCCTCATCCCAATATTACTGGCGGGCATGTTGGCTATCCGCGCAGCCACTTTAGAGGAAGAACTGGCGTAGCGTTGTGGTAAACTCAAGGCCACCTGCAAAATAAAAATTGTACCTTAAGTTTTGACAATAAGATAGCCAACATAAAGTAGCTGTGAATAAAATGAAGAAACAACAGGAGTGCAGTACCTCTATTTAATATCTTTACAACTTTCTATAACAGGTTTCTTTGAAGTATCAGTAGTTTTTTATCCCTACATTTACACGACCAGTTGGTATGGCTCACAGTTCTTGTTTTAAAAAGTTCTGCATCAATATTAACTCAAAATTTCTTTTCGACTATAGGCGTGTCTCAGATTTGGTATCTTCTACATAGCAAAAACGTTTAAAGAATTGTCCAAAGAAAAAAAAATATTAGTCATGTTTATTTTTTCAAAAACATCTGAGGCGTTTATGAGATATACAGAAAGCGTAAACTGAGAACTTTCTTAGAGCGGGACAAAATAATTTAACATTACCACTTCGGTCATAGATTCTTTTAAATCAGTTTTTGGTCCATGCCATTTATCATTAAACCCTCTGAGTTTCTATTATTAACTATCACCAAAACTAAAAATTATATGGAAATAAAGACCTGGTAAGGCGTTATCTAGATAATCCTCCAGTTTTGGGAGATGCAAGGAACACAAGAGCAACTGCAACACATCAAAATCGACATGAATGGAGATACCAAACTGAGGTAGGACGTCCAGTAGGAGAGGCATTTAAATAGTGTCCTTGCCTTTCGTTTATGATTCGCTTTAGATACGACTACTGAAAGAACTGCAGAACTAGTAGGCTATCAAATAATCTATACTACATAAAAAATTTGTAGAAAGTCGCCAGTGTTTGTGAGGCTCCGAACACAGCACGGGGAAGGCACAGCGAGACTGGCGCGAGTCCAGGATCCCGCGTACTGGTCGGCCTGACTGCGGCTTTCAGGCGGTTCCCTGCAATCAGCTACGCAAATGATGGGACAGTGCTCAGTTCCGCTTCATAAACTACACATTTCACAAACAAAAAATACTCTAATCATACACAGAACATAGTTACACACATTGCAGATGGTTGGCAACACAATTTATTCTTCTAATGGATTAGGTACGCCGGGCTTAAGAGGCCAGGTTACACTTCGGGCATGACTTCAGTTTCTCTCCCTTCTCATGATTCGCACTGGCCACCTGTGTAAAACTGGTGGCTGGTATCCACGTGGTCCTTGGTGACCGGATCAGGGGGGGAAAAAAAAATTGGAGAAAAGTTGTGTCTGAACATGATTCTATTCTAAAATGAGTAATTCCAAATGTTACTGATGATACAGACCCAATAACGGTAAAATTCGGAATTTTTGTTTGCCTGTCTGTTTGTTCAGACATCACGCAAAAGGTAATGGAAGGATTGTACATAATGGTAGCTTATGGCAGTGGTCAGGATCTAGGAAAACTTTTATCACATTTGCCTACAAAGTTTCCATAAATTTGGATTTTTTTTTTCTGTAAATCCACGCGCCACTCAAACCTAATGGAATGAATCTGAGGAACTGCAGATTTTGATGCCTTATGAAGTAGTTCAAGATATAGGGTACTTTTTATCTTGGTATCTTGCAAAACTCCCGATGATAAAGTGTCCAAAACCGTTCGATTTGATGTTTTTGTCTATACGGCCGCTTTTCATTCAAAACATATTGGACGGAATTTAACGAAATTTCACATATTGATAGCTCAGGTTACTAGTCAAAATATATGACACTATTCATGCAGTTAGTTACGCGGTTCATTATGATACACTGGAGAAAGCTGTAAAATTTGAAATTTTTTTAAAATGTGCTCGTATATTGCAATATAATCTTCGTGGGGTCGCTGTCAGATTGTGTAAGTGAAAGCAGCTCTGCTCGTGACAGCGTGAGCACCAGGCCTGATGATGGCGATAGAGTTCGTCGCCGAAAGCTCGTCTTTCACCTACACAAAGCGGCAGCGAACCCGCGAATATTATATTGCAGCGATACGCAGGGAAACCATTCGTTCACATATGCTCGCATATTGCAAAAACTAATAAAAGCATTTCAAAGAAACTTCGCATTGTGTTAACTTATGTCATCTCTTAACATATAAGATACATTTATCTAGATCAATGATATAATTCTTGATGGTACATAGGTCAAAGCCTTGTTTTTTTCTGTGTATGCGCACCTCAAACAAATGAATGAATTTTATAGGTGCTGCATACATTAACAGATTATGTCATCAATTACGGCGTCCATAAATTTCGTCCATGAATAAAAACAGGGTTTCTCTCTATAATTTTTTTCCTTTTTTAGCCTAAATTTAAATAACGTCTAACGCAAACATTTCGCATTCGAATTGTATCTCAAAGAATATAATAAAGTCCTAGCCTTGGGATGCAGCGGTTAAAGTTTAAATGTTATACCTGCACAGAACGTGTCGTACTTTTCACTGTGTTCGAAACATTTTAAAAGTATCCGACAATATTGTTCTCATCAAACAAAAATGGCCGGTGGGACTCGGCTAACTTGTAAACGGAAGCGAAACGTGGAGTCGCGCATCACAGAAACGTCCACGCAGATTGTTGTGTGTTTCATAGCTGATCTCGATCGTCTCACATTGAAGGAAAAAACGACCGAGCTTCTCAGGTCTGCTCTGCTTGTCCAATGTACACGGTGTAAAAAAAAAAAAAAAAAAAAAAAAAAAAAAAAAAAAAAAAAAAAATAAAAAAAAAAATTGTAAAATATTTTTCTGAGGTGATAGTATGCATCAAAATATGAAAAAATGTCTAATTAACATTAGGTCGCTAACGAATACTTTCGGAGTGAATGGGATGTCCTCAGCCCTTCAGCGTAAGGAATCACATACTCTTCGAAACTGTTTTGGTTGGTCCTGTGCGTCATCAATGCATGTCAGCATGAACAGGACCAACCAGGACAGTTTCAAAGAATGCGTCATTCCTTACGCCGAAGGGCTGAGGTAAGCAATTCCAAGGACAGGCGTCACTTTGCGGACCTATTACTAACTCCGAAAGTAAGCGTTTGCGACCCCATGTTTATTAGTAATTTTTATCTTCTTTTAATGCATACTGTCACCTCCTAAATTATTTTACGCTTTTTTTTAACACCCTGTAAAATATAACAACATTTTGTACTACATTACTCAACACTAAAACAAATCTCATATCTATATAAATATAAAGCAAGTGTGTGTACGTAAAGACACACTTTTCACTGTGATCACCCGCTCGCGTTTGGGGTGGTAGATAACCCTTGGTCTAATGCTGTTAGTAACGGAGTTTGGTCATACTCGTAATGTGTGGAAATGTGTGGGTGTTGGTGGCAAAAATGTGTAATACTTATATATAAAAATTCAGCCTCCACTTGCTTTTCCTCGCAATACTCGAAAAGGATTCTGTCGATTGACTTAAAGTTTTTGGAAAATGTGGTGGGCGGCAAGAATACGGTTTCTAAAAAAACTTAAATCCAAAAGCACCCCCTCTCCCCATTTACACCCCTTTCATTTTATACAAACCAGCAACAATTTATCCGGTTCGTATGGAACTTTGAACAGATTTTTTTTTTTTTTTGCTTTCATCAGTCTTTCGACTAGTTTAATGCAATCCTTCATCCCTCCCATCCGTTACAACCCACGTCCTCAATTATCTGCTTCATATATTCTAATTTCTGTCTTACTACACAGTTCTTACCTTCGATCGTTCCCTCCACTAACAAATTAAACAATCCAGCATTTCTTAAAATATGACCTATCAGCCTGTCTCTTCTTTCTGTAAGTTTCTTCCACAATGTTCTCTCTTAAACCATCATAACCAAAACTCGTTCATTTCGTACTTTGTCTATCCACTTAATTTTCAGCATTCTTCTGTAGCACCACATTTCAAATACTTTAGTTTTATTTCTTTCTGGTATTCCTTTTTTTATCTGCTTAATGTCTCTCTAATAGCGAAGTCGTTAGAGACGGGAAAGGATTGGGGCAAGGAATGGGAAGGAGTTCGGCCATGGCCTTTTGAAGGAAGCATCCCGGTATTTGCCTGGAGTGATTTGGGAAACCATGGAAAACCAAATCTGGATGCCCGGACGGGGATTCAAACCGCCGTACTCCCGAATGCGAGGAGAGAACGCTAACCGTTACACCACCACTCTCGGTAGAAACGCGTAGTCCACAAGCTTCGAGCATGGCAATGCTATTCCGGTGAACATCTCTGTTCATACCGCAGAATTCTCATACCTCACAGAACGACAAAAGCAGCAGAGTACATTTTCTTGCAAACCATTTGCCTGCATTTTGGACAAAGTTTTGTGCATATTCTTACTACTCAGACCGAGCGTGGTGGGTGAGCGGTTAACTCTCTGGCCTCGCATTCGGGTGGACACGGGTTCGAATCCCCGTCCAGGCATCCATCGCGCGGTAGTGAGAACAAACAACTATCTGCGCATGCGAAGTAAATAAATATGGAGTCACGTTTATAGTGTGATACACTGAATATCAATTGCGGATAGGAACGGAGCTCAGTTTCCTTATTTCACCTGTATAATGTTGTGGAAAAGCCTTGTAAAATCGAAGGGTATTATGCCTCTTCAGTCGTCTCTAATCGTGAACTTTACAGGTGACAGAGGATTGAACGAAGGAACGGGAGAGAATTCGACTATGGTCCTTTGTGGGAACCATCCCGGCATTCACCTCAAGCGGTTGCGGAAAAACCTTGTAAAATCGAAACTTGGTTGACCGGACAAAACCGCGTCGTCCTAAGTTCCAGACCAATACAACCTGCATCAACCCAATTGTGGATAGGAACGGAGCTCCGTTCCCTTATTTCACATGTCTAATGTTGCTGGCTGCAAAGTTGTATGACAGATCAATTTTGATACGGAGGTGGGTAAAGAACGTGCTAGAAGTGTGTAACTTATATGTAAGCAACCAGGTTAGTATGGACATCGCCCGAAAAATTAATGCTATGGAAAAGCCTTTTTTTCTGGCTTCACCTCGTTGACGTCAAAATCGTTAGAAGTGGGAAAGAACCGGGGGGGCAAGTAACTGGAAGAAATTCGGCAGTTGAACAAACCAAGGCGAAAATTCAGATGTGGGTGCCCGGACAAGGATTCGAAACCGCATCTTCCCGAATGCGAATCTCATGTGTATTAGTGTCAGGCCACGAACTAAGGGATCACCATCGTAAGTGGATAAATTATTAGCGTACCAGTATGGCTTTACACCTCGTCAACATCGACATCATTAGAGGCGGGAAAGGATTGATGCAGGGAACGGTCACTTGGAGTGATTTGGGGAAACCATGGAAAACCAGAATATGGATGCTCAGACGGAGATTCGAACCAGAGCCCTTCTGAATGCATGATCAGAGCGTTAACACTCACCGACCACGCTCGGTAATTTTCGTGGACAATACTGAAAAATATCTATTCTGAGAAGTAATTTTTTTGGCATGGTGCTTCGATAATTATGAAATTTCCAAACATCTGAAATGACTGGTTACGCAGATATTGCTGCTACCAGAGACACAGGGAAATAGTGTGAACTTTGACAAAACATCTTTAGCTGGGACGCTGCATGTTAGAGACTAATACAGTAACTCTAATCAACTACACAATCTTGCTACTTATCCAGTTTCTTTGGCAGAGGCATATTGCATACTGTACGGATATTGAGTGACCAAGACTTACTAACTGCGATAAGTTTGGCGAAAGACGTTTGTGACGGCGAGTGTTTTGGACAAAGTTTTGTGCATATTCTTACGGCTCGTACCGAGCGTGGTGGGTGAGCGGTTAGCTCTCTGGCCTCACATTCGGGAGGACGCGGGTTCGAATCCCCGTCCAGGCATCCAGATTTGGGTTTTTAATGGTTTACCTAAATCATTCCAAGCGAATGCCGGGGTGTCTCCTTCAAAAAGGCGATGGCCGAATACCTCCCCGTTCCTTGTCTCCAGTCACATCCCGCCTCTAATGACCTCGACTTCGACAAGGCGTAAAGCCATAAGTAAAAAGAAAAAAAATCTCTAAGCCCAGTACGTTTCCTTTACTTTAGAATTACCGTTAATATTTTCTATTGCAGAGACTAAATGCTGATCAGTGCTGAAATGATAACATTCGTCCACGTTTCAGACGATGCAGGTTTTATTTTGAGACTGGTTGGTGAATTTTTAATGTTCGGCAGTGTCATACAGGTGATTTCGTGTTTTTTCTTCAATACATTCCACACTTACACTGATCGGCCGGAACATTATAACTACCAACCGACTATCGATATAAACCCGTCCAGGTGAAAGCAGCGTCACGAGGAATGGCTGCTAGTCAGACACACGCATGCTGCATGTAGTATCAGTGAGCGCGCTATCAGTGTTTAAAATGGGGAAGGCGTGCGATCTATCTAAGTTTAAACCCATTGCAGATTGCGATGGCCCAGAGGCTCGGCACGAGCATTACGGAAACTGCACTATATATCGGGTGTTCGAGCAGTGTTGCGGTGAGTGTCTTCAACAAGTGGCGAAACGAAGGTGACACCATGTCCAAACGTCGAGTGGTTGGGCGGCCATCCCCCTATTACACATGTCGGACGTCGTAGGCTGGGCAGACGTAAAACAGGACAGGCGGCGGGCGAACTGTGGACGGAACTAACATCAGACTTTAATGTTGGGCAGAGTACAAATGTACCTGAACACACAGTGCACCGAACACTCCTAACGATGGGCCTCCGCAGCCGACGACCCATGCATGTGTACCACGACATCGGCAACTGCGACTGAAATGGGCACGAGACAATCGTCACTGGACGTTGGCGTAGTGGCAGATCGTTGAAGGGTCTGATGAATTTCGATACCTTCTTTATCATGCCGGAGTAAGGAGCCCGACATTTTGCGCTGCCTAAGAAGATCGAAATTTTGCGCGCCGGTTTTCCGGATGCAACGCGTTTGTTTTTATTCTACGCAGCTGTTGCTTACTGTGGGGCCCTCCACGCCGCCTCCATAGGCACTTTTGGATTTCCATGTATCAGTGGTGCCATGAGAATGGCATATGACAACTTGTTGTTGTGACCTAACTCAGTATTACTATCCCACAGTACACCTAGGGTGAGTTGATAATTTTCTATGTGTATATTATTCACACTTTTCGCATTCATGTAGTATCCAGGGTTATAAATGTTGTAATTTAGGGTACCTAAACTGAGGAATGGCGAATTCGTAATGAAATCAGTACAGCTTCATTGTAGAATGGTCAACGAGATACTTCTCTACTCCGCTTTATACAACTATTTAAAGCGCATTTTAAACCTACCATACTGTTTGAAACTGTGGGGGGTTTCATAGAGTTAAAGAATTTTATATAAGTATCTCTAGACCGAATGTCTGTAGGTGCAGGCAAACATTATGAAACTGCTGAAACCAGCAGAACCGATGTTGATATGTGGAGCCAGCATATCACACCGAATCACAGTCACATTCAGTCTATATCTCGCATGCACACCAGATGTAATTCAGTCACACCAGTCCTATCACGCCTCGTGATCGATAAAGATCTGGTCTAGCATTTGGGAGGGTGCGGGTTCGAATCCCCCGTCCGGGCATCCAGATTTGGGTTTTCCATGGTTTCCCCCCAAATAACGCGATGCGAACGCCGGGGGATGATTTCTTCATTTGCCATGGCCGAATTCCTTCCCGTTCCTCGTCCACTGTCCTTTCCCGCCTCTAAAGGCTTCGATGTCGACGAGGCGTAGAACCATAAATGGTATGGACTGCTATTAAATATTTTTACACCTTTTTAAATGAAATTCATCGAAAGTGGCACATACTAACTGATATGTAACATATTTTATGTTTCGTCTGGAGTTGAGCGCATTATGTTTCGGCCTTGCGGAGGGTCGTAAACTTGTGATGTTGTCATCTTCTGCATGCTCTGTTTAGTTCAGCTTCAAATACTTTAGTGTGACTTTCGACATATATCAGATGTACTACTCGAGTTGTCATATAGGGTCGTGAACAGAATGAGTTTCATTTATGACGATACACCGCATCATGCCGTGGGTTTTTCTATTTTGGTGGATGCACTCAATGCACATCGTATGGCATGATGGATACCTTCTAACCATTTAAACCGATGACATCTTTCGTATAGTGAAATTACATAATTGTGGTGATGTTTTACCTGTTTTCATGATCCTAATCCACGAAAGTTATATGAATGCAGACTGCCTTCCATGTAATGTCAGTTTCTGCATGCATATACGTTGTTTCACCTCGTTTGGTTGACGCCATATTCAATCACATGCCAGATGTGTTCGATCGGGTTCAGATCTGGCGAGCTGGGCGAGCCAGTACATCAATTACAACTCGCCACTGTGTTCCTCGAACCATTAAGTTACACTTCTGGCCTTGTGACATGGCGCATTATCTTGTTGAAAAATGTCACAGCCGTTGGGAAACATGGTCGTCATGAAGGTTTGTGCTGTACGTGGTCTGCAACCAGTGTACGATAGGCCTACTTATCGGTCGTCACGGTGCCTTGCACGAGCTCCCACGTGAATGTTCCCCGCAGTACAGGTGACAAGAAGCTTTCCCGTAGAAAACGACCAGTTCGCACCCTTACTCCGGCATGATGAAGAAGGTATCGGAATTCATCAGACCATGCAACGATCTGCCACTACGCCAACGTCCAGTGACGATGGTCTCGTGCCCATTTCAGTCGCAGTTGCCGATGTCGTGGTGCACATGCATGGGTCGTCGGCTGCGGAGGCCCATCGTTAGGAGTGTTCGGTGCACTGTGTGTTCAGGTACACTTGTACTCTGCCCAACATTAAAGTCTGATGTTAGTTCCGCACAGTTCGCCCGCCGCCTGTCCTGTTTTACGTCTGCCCAGCCTACGACGTCCGACATGTGTAATAGGGGTGGCCGCCCAACCACTCGACGTTTGGACATGGTGTCACCTTCGTTTCGCCACTTGTTGAAGACACTCACCGCAACACTGCTCGAACACCCGATATATAGTGCAGTTTCCGTAATGCTCGTGCCGAGCCTCTGGGCCATCGCAATCTGCAATGGGTCAAACTTAGATAGATCGCAAGCCTTCCCCATTTTAAACACTGATAGCGCGCTCACTGATACTACATGCAGCATGCGTGTGTCTGACTAGCAGCCATTCCTCGTGACGCTGCTTTCACCTGGACGGGTTTATATCGATAGTCGGTTGGTAGTTATAATGTTCCGGCCGATCAGTGTAAGTGTGGAATGCATTGAAGAAAAAACACGAAATCACCTGTATGACACTGCCGAACATTAAAAATTCACCAACCAGTCTCAAAATTAAACCTGCATCGTCTGAAACGTGGACGAATGTAATCATTTCTGCACTGATCAGCATTTAGTCTCTACAATAGAAAATATTAACGGTAATTCTAAAGTAAAGGAAAACGTACTGGGCTTAAGATTTTTTTTCTTTTTACTTATGGCTTTACGCCTCGTCGAAGTCGAGGTCATTAGAGGCGGGATGTGACTGGAGACAAGGAACGGGGAGGTATTCGGCCATCGCCTTTTTGAAGGAAACACCCCGGCATTCGCTTGGAATGATTTAGGTAAACCATTAAAAACCCAAATCTGGATGCCTGGACGGGGATTCGAACCCGCGTCCTCCCGAATGCGAGGCCAGAGAGTTAACCGCTCACCCACCACGCTCGGTATGAGCCGTAAGAATATGCACAAAACTTTGTCCAAAACACTCGCCGTCACAAACGTCTTTCGCCGAACTTATCGCAGTTAGTAAGTCTTGGTCACTCAATATCCGTACAGTATGCAATGTGCCTTGTGAGATCCCATTCACCAAATCATTGTAATAAAAAATAATTGTAAATAAAATAGGTTAAACAGACTTCACAGCATGAGTAGTTTGTGTAGACATTTGGGGAATTTTAAGTTTTTTTTAGAATTTAGTTTGTTGTAGTTGGTACTACTGTTATTGTGTATAGAGAGAGTGAAGATGGCAAGATGGCGAGAGAGTACTAGGAGAGAGCCTTTATAGATAGAAGTGTGGTGGCAGTATTTTGTAGCAGCGAACGTTTGAAATATAGAATAAAGTTTCTCAAATGAATGAGTGGAGTAATTGAATTATTTGACTATAATACCCGTTGCGCTAACATGTATATCTTGTAAAGTGGTTTGTTGAATAGTAGTAATAAAACGCTAAGTGATATCACTACCGCCAAAACCAACAGTAGGGCCATATGTTGCGAGGAGCGGGATATCTACTTACTGCTGGTTAACGTAAAAATTAGCAGTGGGGCTTAGCAAATTGGCGACGACTGCCATGATTATGAAGATACCAATGGTAGCCTAGCAAATTGGAGACCCTTAAGCCAGGATTAGGCAATGTATCGCATTG
>JARYHS010008074.1:351634853-351763542 GCA_031002005.1 Vandiemenella viatica
ATATTAAGATCAAAGCTGAGACCGGAGTACAGCAACGGGAGGAGTAGCCATATTCGCACCAAGTAGGTTCCTGGCTAACGCCCACAGTGACCCAACATAACTTATCCATCCTGACGCATAAACAACGGGTTTAAATAATAATAAAAAGGGCCGCTACAATAAGGTGGGGAAAGAATGCTTGCTGAAGACTTTAAATGTAAATATCTTGGCATTACTTTTGATAACAAGCTTAACTGGGCAGGACACATTGGACAGGTGGTAGGAAAAGGTTTCAAGTTCTGCACTTGTTGGAGAGAGTGATGAGGGGATGTACGAGAGAGT
Source organism: Vandiemenella viatica (assembly GCA_031002005.1). Classification (NCBI taxonomy): domain Eukaryota; kingdom Metazoa; phylum Arthropoda; class Insecta; order Orthoptera; family Morabidae; genus Vandiemenella; species Vandiemenella viatica. Next base: position 351,635,175 of record JARYHS010008074.1, read on the forward strand.
AAAGGAATTGGGTTACAAACATTGGTCAGACCATTCACATATACCTCGACGAGTAAAATGAAGTAAAGAATATTTTTTTTTAATCCCACTTAGTTATCGATATATCATATGTCAAAACTGAAGTGGTTAGGTTGAAAAGCGGCAGCAAAAATTTCGCAAATGCCATATTTGATCACGAATTCTTCTGTGACTCGACGAGAAAACTGAAAGAAAAGAATACCATTTTTTGATACCTCTCTTAGTGTCGAGATATCGTATCTCAAAATGAGGTAGACAGGAAAAAATGTTCACCAACCCCATATTTGATGAATTTTTCTGTAACTCGACGAGACGAATCGAAAGGAAAGAATACCATTTTTTTAATACCTCTTAGTTCTCGAGACATCGTATTTGAAAATTGAGTTGGTTAGGTTGACATGCTGCCTGGACAAGAAAAAATATGCCCTAGGAATCACACGGAGAACATGCACAACAAATGTTTTGTTTTCTTCTTAGTTGTGGTGGTTACTTTGAAATACGGCCTGGACCAGAAGAAAAACTCACCAAATGCTCAAGGAACTATACCTATAAATTATTTTTAATATTCGATATCTCGAGAACTAAACGATATATCATATACATATATATTCTTTACTTTCGATTTGTCTCATCGGTACATATAATGATCAGTCACTAAATTCATCAAATTTCATCGGCTGGGAGTAGTAGAATATTGCCAATATGTACATTTTCTGCGTGATGCCGGAATAAACAGACACATACCATATACATTTTTATGTCTGTGGCATGTATTAATGTGCGTTTGTTACAAATTTCGATTTTCGAGCATCAACATTAGCAGTTGTCATTAGATTGAAATGTAGCCTGAAAACTGGCATTCAGTATGAAAGTATCCAACCCATCCCATTCTTGGAACTGTGCGGATAGATCAACGTTTAGTTTAGTACAGGAAATGTCTGGTACCAAACTAATGGAGCTTGATACACATTAATCAATAGGTATGAAAAGTAGTGCATGGAAGGGAAAAGATGACTATGACCACAAGCTGGCACTCGATTTCAGGCACAAGGGTGTAGGAAGATTCTCTTTTTTAGGTAAGGGTGTCAGGGATTGGAATGAGTTACCAAGAGAAATGATGAGTAATTTACCGAAAACTTTGAAAGAATTTAAAGATAAAATTTGTAGAGGGCAAATGTAGGTGGGTGCAGGATAGGGGGAAGATGGGTGTGTAGGGAAATTGCTACCGGAGCCTGTGCTCCATTGCAATTAAATTAAATTAAATCTTTTCGGACAAATGAAAACAGCGTACATGTATATAAACTTCAATCTTTTCCTTTCTTGGTAGGGTGGGTGAATATAGGTTTGCTTTTATTCCGAAAATGGTTGGCGCTAATTTTGTAAAACTCTCGACACATGTTTCTCATTGCGTGAATTAAAATATTGTACGAGTACGTAAATTACGCCAACTAAACCGGGAAACGCCGGGAATTCTGCTATTTTAGAATAAATCAGAAGATCCAATAAATAGAAAAAAATCATACTGCTATTCTCCGAATTTTTCCTACCCATCCAACAATTCTTTGATACTCTGAATTAGCAACACAAATCTCAGACTACATGAGGACGACGTCGTGGACATAGCTAATGCACAATAAATACGTAATAAGGACGTCAGTAGTCGTTGTTTGCCTCATTTCCTAGATCAGGATAAAATTACAATTATTTTTTTAACTATTTCTTGTATACTGAGATCACTGTTGTAAGGAATTAGACTTATGAAACCAATGATATGGACTGTGTTAACGCAGCATGGAGCGGAACTAAAAATTGACTGTAAATGGTTATGCTAAGCTACTTGAAAACATTTGCAGCCATTCATGGCCTTCATGTTCCCAAACAACTATGGAGTTTACAGGTCGACAGTGTCTCATGTCGTAGGGCCAATGTAATTCACGATGAATTTGATGAATATTATGAACAATTCCAGTGAATGATTTGGCCACCTAAATCGCCAGAAATTGCTCCAGTTGAACATATCTGGGACTTGATCCAAAGGGCAGCTCCTGTACAACGTCCTGAATTAGAAAAACTTTTGTAATTATGGAGGGTTTTAAAGGAAGTTTGACTAAATATTCCTTCCAAGGGCCTTCGTCGACTTTTAGTTTATGCCTCGTCGGATTGGTCCACTTCGCAGGGCAAAAAGAAGTCCCACACGGTATTAAGTCGTATCCTATGACTTTAGGCACTTATGTATAGGTATATATATTGAATCAAGACATCTAAAAAAGTATTTATTAGAAAAGTACTCTAAAGAATTTTTATCCCTCTCTTTGTTATGAGGGAATGAAATACTCGTAGAAGAATCGTTATTTTATAGCTTTACTCTTAATCCTCATTTAATTTTGTCAGCCTGTGATCAGCTTCTATTTGATAAACTTAGGCACGAAAATGTTTTCTCTGGGCAACAGAAAAATATGATAAATAATAAAAGTAAAGCCATTCAAAACAATACAGCTATTTCAGGGAGCGTGCGTGAGTGACATGCAAGACAACAAATCAACAAACTTCCTCACTCCGCTGCCCGTCCCCAACCACGTACGTTGCCATTCCAACCAGCGGACCACACAATGGAAGCCGACGCAAGTCCAGACCTCGGCAGACGGTGTGGAACTGTCGACTCAGACTCTTCACACCCTTTGCAGTGCTCCAACGTGGAGCCAATATTGTGGCCGGTTACGACCATGTGGACAAGATATTGGTTATCCCCCATTGTGTGGTTCAATACCCGCTGGTAGCTGTTTAAAGCCCTCTTCTATCCAATGGATACATGCGTGGATGACTGTCGTGTGCACTGTACGAAACACATCGTCACGTTACGAAAAACCTGTTTTGCGGAGACCAACCATCCAAACATTCTGCCAAACTCGAACTGACTCGCAGGCTGGTTTTGCAACCTTTGATGTCGACGAGGCATACCGACACTTCCTGCATGTTACCAATTTGTTTTACAGCTCTGCATTAATATATATGTTCTTTCTTTCTCCATAGTATCCGTCCTTATCTTAGTGAATTTAAAAAAAAAATATTCGGTGTCGATCCTGCCCACTTCCAATTCAAGTAACATTTATGGTAGAAAACACTCTCGGGATTCTAGCCGCGTCAAATAAAAGTCGACTGGCGACGTTTCGAGAGCCGGCACTGCTCCCATTGTCAAGCCCTGCTTAACTAACTAAAACTGCCTAGCGGTAGTCTCTATATAGGGCTACCGGGCGGGAGAGGAGGGGGACTCGCGTGGAGGGCGGGTCTGCTTGGTGACGGTCATGTTCCGGTTGTTGTTATGCCCAAATATGGTCCGCTCCCGTGTGTTTCGTAATTGTTTAATAACTGGCCTCCATGTTTGACTTATGTTAAGTCCTTGATCCCGATTTATCACATTGTTATTAACTCTGATTTCAATTGCCTCTTTCACGACACTATCCCAAAAATTATTAGCATGGCAGAGGCGTGTCGTCTTGTCAAAGCACGGCGCATGACAGTTTTCCAGGGCGTGCTCTACTATAGCCGATTTTCTTTCTGCCCCAACTTAAAGTATCTTATATGCTCTTTGCGCCTTTCATCGATCGTTCTCAAAGTCTGTCCCTATATAGGAAGAGCCACACTCACAAGGAATTTTATACACTCCAGGGGCCCGGAGATTTATACAATCTTTCGGGGTTCGTAATAACTGACGGATCTTAGGCGGGGGCCGAAAGATGGAGCGGATGCCTTGCTTGTTGAGCAGCCTGGCTATTTTCGATGTCACCGCTCCGCAGAAGGGCAAAAAGGCACGTGGGGTTTCTCGTTCCCTGTCATCCGTTTTGTTTTTGTTTCTTCTTCCGATAATCGCATGTCGAATTTCTTTGGAACTATAGCCATTGGCCCTAAACACGCGTTCTAAGTGTCGCAGCTCTTCTTGTAGATGTTGATTGTCGGATACCGCCTTTGCCCTGTGGACCAACGTATTCAGTACGCCGCGCTTCTGAGATGGGTGATGAAAACTAAGGGCGTTTAGATAACGATCAGTGTGTGTTGGTTTTCTATACACACTGTGCCCCAACCTTCCGTTCGGCTTTCGACGTACCAATACATCCAGAAAAGGAAGTGCGCCTTCTTTTTCGATTTCCATCGTGAACTTGATGTTGGGGTGAACGCCGTTGAGATAGTTCACAAATTCATATAGGGCTGGTATCCCATGAGGCCACACGAGGAATGTGTCGTCAACAAATCTATAAAAACACTTGGGCTTTAAAGGGGCCGCGTCAAGAGCTACATGCTCAAAATGTTCCATGTAAAAATCGGCAATCGCTGGGGATAACGGGGACCCCATGGCCACGCCGTCCGTTTGTTCGTAATATTTTTCTTGGTACACGAAATACGTCGACGTGAGCGTGTGTCTGAATAATTCCACGAGTTTTTGGTCAAAATGTTCACTAAGTAGTTCGATTGTTTCCCTTAACGGCACCCGCGTAAATAACGATGTGACATCCAAACTGACCATGATATCGTCACGCTCTAGTCTCATTGTTTTAACCACTTCCACAAACGCAGCAGAGTTCTTAACGTGGTGTGCACATTTACCCACAAACGGACTTAACTGACGTGTGAGGTATTTGGCCAACCTGTACGTCGGCGAATCTATGGCACTAACTATCGGCCGCATCGGAGCATGCTCTTTGTGTATTTTTGGTAGGCCATACAATCTTGGTGGTCTTGGGGCTCGGACTGTCAAATTCTTCACTGTTTCTTCCGCCAATCCAGCTTCTTTTATTAAGATATTGGTTTTTCTGACTGTCCGTGCCGTGGGGTCGCGCGGAAGCACACGATATGCCTCATCATCTAAATCTTCACACATCTTAGTTTTAGATGATGAGGCATATCGTGTGCTTCCGCGCGACCCCACGGCACGGACAGTCAGAAAAACCAATATCTTAATAAAAGAAGCTGGATTGGCGGAAGAAACAGTGAAGAATTTGACAGTCCGAGCCCCAAGACCACCAAGATTGTATGGCCTACCAAAAATACACAAAGAGCATGCTCCGATGCGGCCGATAGTTAGTGCCATAGATTCGCCGACGTACAGGTTGGCCAAATACCTCACACGTCAGTTAAGTCCGTTTGTGGGTAAATGTGCACACCACGTTAAGAACTCTGCTGCGTTTGTGGAAGTGGTTAAAACAATGAGACTAGAGCGTGACGATATCATGGTCAGTTTGGATGTCACATCGTTATTTACGCGGGTGCCGTTAAGGGAAACAATCGAACTACTTAGTGAACATTTTGACCAAAAACTCGTGGAATTATTCAGACACACGCTCACGTCGACGTATTTCGTGTACCAAGAAAAATATTACGAACAAACGGACGGCGTGGCCATGGGGTCCCCGTTATCCCCAGCGATTGCCGATTTTTACATGGAACATTTTGAGCATGTAGCTCTTGACGCGGCCCCTTTAAAGCCCAAGTGTTTTTATAGATTTGTTGACGACACATTCCTCGTGTGGCCTCATGGGATACCAGCCCTATATGAATTTGTGAACTATCTCAACGGCGTTCACCCCAACATCAAGTTCACGATGGAAATCGAAAAAGAAGGCGCACTTCCTTTTCTGGATGTATTGGTACGTCGAAAGCCGAACGGAAGGTTGGGGCACAGTGTGTATAGAAAACCAACACACACTGATCGTTATCTAAACGCCCTTAGTTTTCATCACCCATCTCAGAAGCGCGGCGTACTGAATACGTTGGTCCACAGGGCAAAGGCGGTATCCGACAATCAACATCTACAAGAAGAGCTGCGACACTTAGAACGCGTGTTTAGGGCCAATGGCTATAGTTCCAAAGAAATTCGACATGCGATTATCGGAAGAAGAAACAAAAACAAAACGGATGACAGGGAACGAGAAACCCCACGTGCCTTTTTGCCCTTCTGCGGAGCGGTGACATCGAAAATAGCCAGGCTGCTCAACAAGCAAGGCATCCGCTCCATCTTTCGGCCCCCGCCTAAGATCCGTCAGTTATTACGAACCCCGAAAGATTGTATAAATCTCCGGGCCCCTGGAGTGTATAAAATTCCTTGTGAGTGTGGCTCTTCCTATATAGGACAGACTTTGAGAACGATCGATGAAAGGCGCAAAGAGCATATAAGATACTTTAAGTTGGGGCAGAAAGAAAAATCGGCTATAGTAGAGCACGCCCTGGAAAACTGTCATGCGCCGTGCTTTGACAAGACGACACGCCTCTGCCATGCTAATAATTTTTGGGATAGTGTCGTGAAAGAGGCAATTGAAATCAGAGTTAATAACAATGTGATAAATCGGGATCAAGGACTTAACATAAGTCAAACATGGAGGCCAGTTATTAAACAATTACGAAACACACGGGAGCGGACCATATTTGGGCATAACAACAACCGGAACATGACGTCACCAAGCAGACCCGCCCTCCACGCGAGTCCCCCTCCTCTCCCGCCCGGTAGCCCTATATAGAGACTACCGCTAGGCAGTTTTAGTTAGTTAAGCAGGGCTTGACAATGGGAGCAGTGCCGGCTCTCGAAACGTCGCCAGTCGACTTTTATTTGACGCGGCTAGAATCCCGAGAGTGTTTTCTACCATAAATGTTACTTGAATTGGAAGTGGGCAGGATCGACACCGAATATTTTTTTTTTAAATTCACTAAGATAAGGGACGGATACTATGGAGAAAGAAAGAACATATATATTAATGCAGAGCTGTAAAAACAAATTGGTAACATGCAGGAAGTGTCGGTATGCCTCGTCGACATCAAAGGTTGCAAAACCAGCCTGCGAGTCAGTTCGAGTTTGGCAGAATGTTTGGATGGTTGGTCTCCGCAAAACAGGTTTTTCGTAACGTGACGATGTGTTTCGTACAGGGCACACGACAGTCATCCACGCATGTATCCATTGGATAGAAGAGGGCTTTAAACAGCTACCAGGGGGTACTGAACCACACAATGGGGGATAACCAATATCTTGTCCGCATGATCGTAACCGGCCACAATATTGCCTCCACGTTGGAGCACTGCAAAGGGTGTGAAGAGTCTGAGCGGAAAGTTCCACACCGTCTGCCGAGGTCTGGACTTGCGTCGGCTTCCATTGTGTGGTCCGCTGGTTGGAATGGCAACGTACGTGGTTGGGGACGGGCAGCGGAGTGAGGAAGAACGCGCGGGAGTTTGTTGATTTGTTGTCTTGTATGTCACTCACGCACGCTCCCTGAAATTGCTGTATTGTTTTTAATGGCTTTACTTTAATTATTTATCATACGTTTTGCTGCCCAGAGAAAACGTTTTCGTGCTTAAGTTTATCAAATAGAAGCTGAACACAGGCTGACAAAATTAAATGAGGATTAAGAGTAAAGCTATAAAATAACGATTCTTCTACGAGTATTTCATTCCCTCATAACAAAGAGAGGGATAAAAATTCTTAAGAGTACTTTTCTAATAAATACTTTTTTAGATGTCTTGATTCCAATATACAGTATACACTTGTACATAAGTGCCTAAAGTCATAGGATACGACTTAATACCGTGTGGGACTCCTTTTTGCCCAGCGAAGTGGACCAACCCGACGAGGCATAGACTCAAACAGTCGACGAAGGCCCTTGGAAGGAATATTTAGTCAAACTTCCTTTAAAACCCTCCATAATTACAAAAGTTTTTCCAATGCAGGACGTTGTACAGGAACTGCCCTTTGGATCAAATCCCAGATATGTTCAACCGGAGCAATTTATGGCGATTTAGGTGGCCAAATCATTCACTGGAATTGTTCATAATATTCATCAAATTCATCGTGAATTACTTTGGCCCGACGACATGAGACACTGTCGACCTGTAAACTCCATCGTTGTTTGGGAACATGAAGGCCATGAATGGCTGCAAATGTTTTCAAGTAGCTTAGCATAACCATTAACAGTCAATTTTTAGTTCCGCTCCATGCTGCGTTAACACAGTCCATATCATTGGTTTCATAAGTCTAATTCCTTACAACAGTGATCTCAGTATACAAGAAATAGTTAAAAAAAATAATTGTAATTTTTATCCTGATCTAGGAAATGAGGCAAACAACGACTACTGACGTCCTTATTACGTATTTATTGTGCATTAGCTATGTCCACGACGTCGTCCTCATGTAGTCTGAGATTTGTGTTGCTAATTCAGAGTATCAAAGAATTGTTGGATGGGTAGGAAAAATTCGGAGAATAGCAGTATGATTTTTTTTCTATTTATTGGATCTTCTGATTTATTCTAAAATAGCAGAGCTCCCGGCGTTTCCCGGTTTAGTTGGCGTAATTTACGTACTCGTACAATATTTTAATTCACGCAATGAGAAACATGTGTCGAGAGTTTTACAAAATTAGCGCCAACCATTTTCGGAATAAAAGCAAACCTATATTCACCCACACCCTACCAAGAAAGGAAAAGATTGAAGTTTATATACATGTACGCTGTTTTCATTTGTCCGAAAAGATTTAATTTAATTTAATTGCAATGGAGCACAGGCTCCGGTGGCAATTTCCCTACACACCCATCTTCCCCCTATCCTGCACCCACCTACATTTGCCCTCTACAAATTTTATCTTTAAATTCTTTCAAAGTTTTCGGTAAATTACTCATCACTTCTCTTGGTAACTCATTCCAATCCCTGACACCCTTACCTAAAAAAGAGAATCTTCCTACACCCTTGTGCCTGAAATCGAGTGCCAGCTTGTGGTCATGGTCATCTTTTCCCTTCCATGCACTACTTTTCATACCTATTGATTAATGTGTATCAAGCTCCATTAGTTTGGTACCAGACATTTCCTGTACTAAACTAAACGTTGATCTATCCGCACAGTTCCAAGAATGGGATGGATTGGATACTTTCATACTGAATGCCAGTTTTCAGGCTACATTTCAATCTAATGACAACTGCTAATGTTGATGCTTGAAAATCGAAATTTGTAACAAACGCACATTAATACATGCCACAGACATAAAAATGTATATGGTATGTGTCTGTTTATTCCGGCATCACGCAGAAAATATACATATTGGCAATATTCTACTACGATATCCGAGCCGATGAAATTTGATGAATTTAGTGACTGATCATTATATGTACCGATGAGACAAATCGAAAGTAAAGAATATATACGTATATGATATATCGTTTAGTTCTCGAGATATCGAATATTAAAAATAATTTATAGGTATAGTTCCTTGAGCATTTGGTGACGTTTTTCTTCTGGTCCAGGCCGTATTTCAAAGTAACTACCACAACTAAGAAGAAAACAAAACATTTGTTGTGCATGTTCTCCGTGTGATTCCTAGGGCATATTTTTTTCTTGTCCAGGCAGCATGTCAACCTAACCAACTCAATTTTCAAATACGATGTCTCGAGAACTAAGAGGTATTAAAAAAATGGTATTCTTTCCTTTCGATTCGTCTCGTCGAGTTACAGAAAAATTCATCAAATATGGGGTTGGTGAACATTTTTCCTGGTCTACCTCAATTTTGAGATACGATATCTCGACAACTAAGAGAGGTATCAAAAAATGGTATTCTTTTCTTTCAGTTTTTCTCGTCGAGTCACAGAAGAATTCGTGATCAAATATGGCATTTGCGAAATTTTTGCTTGCCGCTTTTCAACCTAACCACTTCAGTTTTGACATATGATATATCGAGAACTAAGTGGGATTAAAAAAAAATATTCTTTACTTTCAATTTTACTCGTCGAGGTATATGTGAATGGTCTGACCAATGTTTTGTAACCCAATTCCTTTACTTCTCTCGTACATCCCCTCATCACTCTCTCCAACAAGTGCAGAACTTTGAAACCTTTTCCTACCACCTGTCCAATGTGTCCTGCCCAGTTAAGCTTGTTATCAAAAGTAATGCCAAGATATTTACATTTAAAGTCTTCAGCAAGCAATTCTTTCCCCACCTTATTGTAGCGGCCCTTTTTATTATTATTTAAACCCGTTGTTTATGCGTCAGGATGGATAAGTTATGTTGGTCACTGTGGGCGTTAGCCAGGAACCTACTTGGTGCGAATATGGCTACTCCTCCCGTTGCTGGTACTCCGGTCTCAGCTTTGATCTTAATATCTCGGGCTTGACTTCAAGGAAAGAGGCTAAGTGCATAGACAGTTTATTCTTTCCTAGGCAGGCTGTTACATTTATCCAACTGCCACGTGCAAGATTCCAAGCACTTTGCCAATATGAAAGAATGATGGACTTACAATGGTTTCGGCTGGCTGATTGGCTGGCTAGCGAGGCGGCTGGTCTTCGATTCCCGATCGTCTTCAGAACAGCATAGTGGCTGCGTAGTCCGACTTGCCTCCGACTTGACTCGATCTCGAGCCTCGGTGAGCCCGCGCTTATATCTCATCAGTTGCGTAGCCTGTCCCCGTTCTACGGGCAATAAACTGACAGCTAGCATTTCTGGAACCTTCTTCACGAGCCTAGCTTCCATAGCTATTGCTCGCCGACCTGGATTTCTTGCTGACGAACCTTGCGACATCCTACGCCGTGCGCTCGCTGCCCGCGAGTGTCGCCGCTAGTACATTATCGTTATTTATATTTTATTATTTCCAAAATACACTGAAACTATTAAAACGACCTGCTACATTATATTCATAATTAACCTTTTGTTTTCTATTTGTGTATCTAATACGCTGACTCTTCTTTGCATTTATCTTCATCCCATGTTTACCAACCCAACTAGATATCCTGTCCAGATCACCCTGCAAATGTTTACAATCCTCTATCGTTTTGATTCTTTTATACAGCATTATGTCATCTGCAAACAATCTAATTTCAGATAGTAAACAATCAACACAATTATTCATTAGAATAATGAATAGCAATGGTCCCAATACGCTACCCTATGGCACACCCATTTTTACTTCCACTTCTTTTGATACTACATTTCCTACCCTAACTTTCTGTTTTCTACCTTTTAAAAATTCTTCTACCCAGCAAATCACTTTCTCATCCACTCCAATGGTTTTTACCTTATTTACTACCATTTTATGGCTTACTCTGTCAAACGCCTTTGACAGATCTAGTGCTACACTATCAATTTGGGCTCCTTTGTCCATTTCATCTGATATATCTTGCATATATCCCACCAACTGAGATGCGCATGAATATCCTTGCCTGAACCCATTTTGCCTGCTTGAAAACCACTTACGTTCCTCACATATATTTCTGATGTGGTTGATATCAATCTTTCCATTAATTTACCTACCACTGATGTCAAACTGATTGGCCTGTAATTCTCAACTCTATTTCTCACCCCTTCTTTATGTACCGGTACTACTATTGTGGTAAGCAGCAAGTATCCAGGCTCAATTTAAATAATATTTCAAGATAAGGTACAATGTCACATCCAGCTATCTTTAAGATATCTGTAGTAATATTATCTTCACCAGCCCCTTTATGTTTTTTCAGCTTTCTTATTTCCTTCATGATTTTCTCAGGATGAATAGTTTTTGATGTCGCACATGCACATTTTTTTTATTGTTCACATAGCTTCTCTTCAAACAATTATTTGAAGTGGTGTTGCCTGGCCTGTACACAAACAAATTGCTTTATTTGCATGTATATAAATAAACTTTCATACCTAACTGAATGTCGATTTCTTATTGTTTGTACGATTTAAATACTCAGTCAGCGCGCATATAGCACAAACATTTTAACTGCGAGAAGACTTGTTCCAGTCATATTTAATCAGTGAGGGCCGGAATAATAACTTTTCATGACTGTTGTGGAGACAGCGACGCGCGCCTTCAGCGGGAGAAGCTACTGTGTCTGGTGTTGCTCGACGTTGCCCGGGCTTTCGACTCGGTGTGGAATAACGGAATGTTGTGAAAATTGTACGAATGGTGCTTGCCTGAGCCCTACGTGAAGCTATTCAGGAGCTATCTTTCGAGGAGCACCTTTTGCGTCAGTACATCCATTAGTTTTTGTGAGATGGGCGGACAGACATATATTTTTTTTTTTTTCGAACTTTAGCGGTTTGGAATTTGTTTCATCAAAAAATTCACAAATTATCGGGATAAAAAGTCTCCTCTATGTTATCCGCTGATATTAATTATCACTTAAGTTTAGCTTTGTTAAAAGTCGTTTTTTTGACTATGCGTCATGCGTGGACAGGCGGAACAAAAAATAAAATTTTTCTGTTTTGGACCATATATCATAAGCAGTTTTGTAATTTTCTAGACAGGGTGTGTTCTATATCTTGACCGAAAATATAATCTATCAAAAATGTGCAGTTTAGTTAAAATTAGCATATTAGTTTTTAGTCCTACACGATACGCGAACATACAGAGAGACATACAGATAAACAATTTTTTTTTTAAAAAATCGGTTTTGGAATCTCTAACATCATGAATGTACATACACTGCATTAACTCTTTTTGAAATAAATGGAATGTACACCTATTCTAATATTCTGTTATATAGTACAAATATTCAATACAACACTCGCAATCTCATGATAGTCACTCTTCTCTGTTTTCACGTATTATTAGAGGAGAATCGGGTAATATGGAATACCATTTATGTTTTGTTGAACAAAATAGTACTGAAAATAAATTAACACCTGAAACTAAAACCAATACAACCTTCAACTTCTTGTGATAACATATATCTAATAAAAAGCTGTCAAAACAGATTTTTTTAATTAGTAAAATTTAGTTTTAAAAAAATTGTCATTTGGAGGTTAATATGGAATAGGCGGGTAATATGGAATAGAAGGTTTCAAATAACGTAAACTATCTGGAATTGAGATAAACGGATATAATGATACTTTTTAGTCAACATCATCATCATCATCTTTGTCGGATTCAATAGCTATCGCTTCGTTCTTTTTCGGCTGTTCTTAAAACAAAACATAATTAATGAATTAATTAAGAAATATTTACTTTCTCAATTATTATTTTATTATTTTCAATCAATATTAACAAAAATGGTATTACTGACATTATATTTGATTAAAAATGTATTTCAACTCAGTAATTATTTTTCGGGTTGTATGAAATACCACAGTTTTATGTCTAGTTTTATGGAATACTAAGTATCTCATATTACCAGAATCGCTATCTTGGACAAAATAGGCTTGATGATATTATAAAAAAAGATGGATGCCAGAAAAAAGACCTGTACAACAAACCATCACTCTTTTAGTACACATTACACTAAGACTAGCGATCAACAAAAGAAATATAATATTTTATGCATATTTTAGAAAACTAATCTGCAAAAAGTCTCGAAAGTGGAAAAACAAACTTTGTTGGATAGCAAACACAGTTCAGCTCCCAAATGACCGACCTTCATAACAAAGCAACAGAGTAGTTTTGAGCAGCAGTTGATGGTAATTCCACTACACAGCAGCATTCGGCAGAGGAGATACCTCTGTATTCCATATTACCAGACTATTCCATATTACCCGATTCTCCTCTATTATTATTAATGACTCGACTCGCTTGACATCAGATTACACAAATCGCAGATTTGATTAAAATTTTTCAAACGAAGATTTTTGTAAACTTAAACATTTGATCGACAGCAGTGGCAAGCGAAATTTATCAAAATATTTATTTAAAGAACATCTGTTAAAAATAGAAAACTTGTTTCGAAATTATTTCATATACTTGAAGTTTTATGGATCGTTTTTTTATGGTTCTGGCTGTTTGTTTTAAAGCAAAAAAAAAAAAACTAATAAAAAACAAATATTTCACTACGTTCCAATGAAGGTTTCAGTGATTACAAACATGTTTAAGATAGAGTAACTACACAAAAATAACCATGCTCATAAAAACTGTTCTTTAATGATGAAACGGGGAAGTACGACTGAGATATGACATTCTATCATATTCACCCAAGGCACAAACTTTAGAAGTACGTCGCTGCTACGTATTGATGGAAATGTGAATAGCCCGCTACACGATGCAGTGTTTAGAGCCCAAGTCACTGCCCTTACTGAAGGCAGTTCCACATGTCGTGTTTCAATATAACAATGTCAGACCACGTATTGCTAGGAATGTGCAAGATTTCTTCGAAGAACGACGCGTACCACGGCCTCCAAGACCAGCATGTTCGCCTGATATGTCACCTATCTAACAATTCTGTCCACCTACATAAAGTATAAAAATGTTGTCTCTAAATTTTAATGTTGATGAGATGCTGGCCTTCTCCCCATCAAGGTATATATATACTGAAAGGACCAAATAGACTTCTTGAGAGATGGCTTAACCTTGTGGCATTACGCCATCATCATCTTTTGAAGGAACCAGTCCGGCGTATGCCTAGAGTGATTTCACGAGCCATAGAAAACCGAAATCTAGACGCCCGGATGGAGATTCGAATCTGCAAATTCTTGTATGCGCCGTTTAAACATTGGAATTATGTATAGTGTCGAAATAAGCAGAACACATAGCACGCTACCGCAATACCTTATTAGTGAGTGAAGATCTAAGGCTTAATTATATTGTAATTTGGACCAAGTTGTAGAAGAACTACATAGAATAGCGAGAAGGATATTACCAAGAAGACGTGTAATAGTCAAGGGACTTCACGATCTGTATGAAGCTGATAGTGTGGAAATAGTCGAACGTCAAGTTGCTCTGATCAGTTATTATGAAACGGCGATTGTATCCTAAGTTCACGACTATGCGCGTGAATGATGGCGGAATATTACAAAATATCAAGTATCACCGAAATTTACTACTCATCATTCTGTATTTAAAAGTTCAGTTTCATCCCAAATTTGAACAGATTTATTTACATGGAATAAGCACACCGAAAGTGGAGGGTGAGCAGTAAAGCTCTGGCCTCAGGTTCGAATCTCCGTCGGGGCATCCAGATTTTGGTTTGCCATGGTTTCCCCAAATCATTCCAGGCGTAAACGGGGATGGTTCCTTCAAAAGGTCATGGCCGAATTCCTCTCCGTTCTGTGTCCCCAGTCCCATACCGCCTATAATGACCTCGACGTCGATGAGACGTAAAACCATCACTAAAAAAAAATAAAAAATGCAAGGATCACTAAGCAATATCTTCCTTCATTCTGAGTGTATATTCAGTGTTAAACGTGGTTTAACATTTATTCTGAAAAGGAGGATGCAGTTTACAAACAACGAGTCCATTGTTTCATAAGGCCTTCAACGTTCATCTGTCGGAGCGGAAGGTTAACCAAGTTCAAAGAAATAAAATTCTGAAGTGATAATTCATGAATTCATTTTTTCATGTAACTTTCAATAAAATCTAAATGGTAAAATTAAACTTAATTATGTCAATATTGCACACTACGGATCACCTAACTGTTGGCTGCGCAGTTGTGAGATCAGCGAATGCAATACATATAAAGAGCTTGTAAACATAGATAAGAATTACTTGAACGTCTTGCTCAAATACTGGGAACAGATCTGAATACATACTTTAATGATTAATTGATGTATCCTGTGCAACGGGGCTAATGATTTATCCAGTTGCGCTTGTTGCATTGAGGTTGCCGTTTGAGGAATGTGCTTACCAATGTTTTATAAAAAACTATTGTTAATATATAGTACAATAATTTTCATTTTGTTACTATTACTATTACTCCACCGTGGCTAACAGAGTGTGTATACGTATATGGATCGGAAGGGATATACAGATATGACAGGAGGCTTGTCTTGTACAACTATCCCGGCATTCACCTGGAGTGATGTAGGCAAGTCACGGAGAACAATAATCGGAATGGCCACAGTAACTCCTTCAGATAAACGCCTATATTAAATTTTCTTCCTATAACATTACCATAATTCGTGATGAGAAAAATGAGTAATTAATTGGTTTTAGCCCCAATTTCTTATAACGTACTTTATTAATCATTTGGGTATAAATGTTAGTGGTAACTAAATGTATCATGTTTGCAGTTCGAAGTTGTAGAGGTCATTAGAGCTTGTAAAGGACGAGAACAAGAAAAGGGAAGAATCTGGCCATGGCCTTTTTATGAGCCATCTAGAATGGAGCGATTTCTAGAAACCATACAAAACAGGAGTCTGGATGGCAGGAGGGAAATGTAAACAGGCATCCTCTTGGATGGTAGGCCCTATTGTTACTGTTATCTGCACTAAAATGTTTACATTCTCTTGAAAAAAGGAGATGTTGGACACTGCGTCACCTTCTTCCGTGTAAATATCATTCGTTAGATTCAAGAAATTAATTTAAAAAAATATAATAGTAAATAAAAAAATCAGAAGACAAATCGGAAAACTGTAACTAAAAGAACGAAAGATCCTGAGAAAAATCATGAGACCCGCCAAAGAAGAAAATATAGACCAAGACACAATGCGATCCTATCCCAATAACTGGAGAGCATCACAACAGCTATGAGAAAGAGGAGACTAATCTTCTATGGTCACATAGTTCGATGGAAAATCAGGCATTCACCGTCAAATTCTTGAATACAGTCTCTAGAGCAGGGATGGCCAACCCGCGGCCCGCGGGCCGCTTGTGGCCCGCGGGCCGCTTGTGGCCCGCAGTAGGTCATTTTGTGGCCCGCGGAGCTGTTTCATTATATACGTAAGCTTTGATTTTCAATGGTGATATCTACACTAAGTTAAGCTGATATTCAACCAAGATCATCGCTCGATTGATCTTGCAGGGATGGACAGTGCGGGTGTACAACCGAGCATCATCACGGCCTATGTTCCTGTAACTTTCAGCGCGTTAGTGGTTCGCCTGTCATTCTTGGATCGCTTGCGTCGGTTATTGCAGTTAATGTTTCTACACATAGATGGAAGTACACTATTTGCTTTGATTGTTGTATTTGTTTCGAAATGCATTGTCTATATTCCATGTATCTGCTGTACTGTAGTCTTTGTGGCGTGTTCAGTGGCGTAGCTAGGTCAACAAGGGTCCCGGTGCAAAAAAATTATTTTGGGCTCTCAGGCCAGACGGGCAACCTTTTTTTTGCTTTGTGTGCTGGTAGGGACCCCCTGAACTGAGGATGGGGGCCCTTGTATTGTTCTTTAGGGGCCCCTGAGCAGTGGTTGGGGCGGGCCCTTAGTGTAGTGAGGGGCTCCTGTAAAACAAAAAAAAAAAAAAGGTCGCCAGTTTGCCTTGAAGGCTCGTGGGCCCTCTAAACTGCGCTTGAGGTATACTTGGGGGCCCCCTGAGCGTGAGGGCCCCGGTGTACTGCACCGCCTAGCCCCATAGTAGCTACGCTCCTGGGCGTGTTGTCGTAATCGACTTTTAAGAACTAGTTTCTGTTTTATATAAGTCGTGTGTATGTAAGTATTACTATTGTTAAAAATACGTGATATTTGTGTTGTTGCATTTTTACCGATTATGTTCCAGTTATTATGATTATTAAGCGTTGCAGTTTTAGTAGTTTCTACAAAATACAAGCACTTGACTTTTATTCATTTCTCTTTCTAGTTCAATGAAATAATGGCGTCAACTAGTAAAGACGTTGGTTCAAAGAAGCGAAAAGCTGCAGATGAATTGAGAAATTTTCAGGATAAGTGGACTATTAGCGATTTTTTGTAGAATTTAAAACAAAACCCATATGCATAATATGCAAAGAATCTGTTTGTGCATTGAAAAACTATAACATGAAACGGCGTTATGAAACTAAACAAGTTTGATGAGTACCAAGGACAATTTCGATTAGACCAGGTAAAGATGAGTGGTAGGGAAATTGCCACCAGAGCGTGCGCTCCATTGCAATTTAATTAAATATTATTATTATTATCATTAAAAAGAAAACTTTCTGCACAGCAACAGATATTCACTAGCACTGCTGCAGAGTCAACATGCCACGTAAAAGCGAGCTATGCAGTAGCTTCGATATTAGCCAAGAAATCGAAGCCGTATTCAGATGGTGAAATGGTGAAGGAATGTTTGGAGAGCATCGTTGAAATTATGTGTCCAGAAAAGAAAAAGGAATTTTCAAAAATAAGCCTCTCTCGTCAAGCTATTACCAGACGTGTGGAAGACATTGGGAAACGTATTGAAGATAATTTGAAAAGCAGAGTGCCTGATTTCGTATATTATTCTCTTGCATTGGATGAAAGTACAGATCTGCCAAGTAGCGATTTTCGTAAGAGGTGTTGATATCCAGTTAAACAAAACAGTAGAATTAGCGGCTCTATATCCATTTAAGAACACTACAACTGCACGCGATTAGTTAGTCACTTACAGCAACATTAAATCTTTTTTCGTTAAAACTTCACAACTTATCTGGCGTGACGACGGATGGAGCTCCCGCAATGGTTGGAAAACATGAAGGTTTAGTAAAAATGATTGAAAATGAAGCCAGCAAACTTGATAATACCTCATTATTTAATTTTCATTGGATTATTCCTCAAGAGAATTTGTGTGCCAAGTCTTTAAAAATGGATCATGTCATGAGAATGGTTATCAAAACTTCATTAGATCGGAGGCTTGATCACCGTCAATTCCATGAATTCCTCAAGCATTTGGATTCTGACTATAATGACCTTACATTTTATACTGAAGAAAGATGGTTGTCCCGTGCAAAAATGTTAAAAAAATTGTTTGATTTGAAGGAAGAGATACAATCATTGTATGACAGAAATTTGAAAAGTATCCAAGAGTTTGAAGACGTGGCTTGGGTTTGTGACTTCGCGTTTCTAGTCGATGTAACTAACCATTTAAATAACCTGCATATTCGTCAGCAATGCAAAGACCAATTGGCTAATAATATGATTGATGTTGTTGCCGCGTTTCAAATGAAACTTGGGCTATGGGAACAATAGTTGAAAAATAAAAATTTCACTAATATATCCAAGCTATCATTGCAAGCAGACGTGACACAGGCGTTGGCGATTAAGTACATATCATTAACATCAAACTTGAACCTTTAGATTGAAAACCGATATCAAGATTTCAAAAATCATCATATTCTTTTATCTGCATTCACCGTTGATATAAGTTCACTGCCAGGAAATTTGAATATTGTGAATTGTAGCGTGACGCACAGCTTAAGGAGAAAGTCCACCAGGTTGGTTTGGAAGAATTTTACAGAAAATATCTGGACAAGGAGAAATATCCTGCATTTTACAAACATGCTTTGGGGATGATTTCGCTATATTGAAACACTTATATGTGTGAACAGCTTTTCAGCCGGATGAACAGTATCAAGTCACAACACAGAACACGAATCATTGATGTTCATTTGGAGAACTTTATGCGTGTAGCCACAAGTTTTTTCGATATCAATTTGATGCCCTTAGTTCTGCCAAACAATGTCAAAAGTCGCATTAAGATAATTGTATATTTAATACTTAATTAAATATCCATATTCAATTTTAAGTGTTTTTTTCCAAAATAAAAATATTGAAGTATTTTTTCCCAAGAAAGTAACGCATGCTGCCCGGCAGAGAGTTGTAGTTCCGAAATTTGGCCCGGCTGCTAAAAAGGTTGGCCACCTATGCTCTAGAGTGAAAGCGACTGACTCATAGTGAATGAAGCTAACAAGAAAAGTTCTCCAACAACAGGATTGAACACAATGAGATTTAAAACAGGGATAAATAAAGAATGTTGATTAAAGCAACCGATTCTTTCCAATCACTAACAGTGAAAACACTCTATTGGTTTAAAATGGACCCAGTAAAGAAAAGATAACTACGGTGGAGGGTTGATGAAATTCTGGACTAAGAAGAAAGCTCGCCAGAACTAAGAAACATGTAGCCCATAATGGCCAAACAGAAAATGGAGAATACAAAATCCAGATTGTACTTAGCGCATCCAAGCCATATGAAATAGACGTATTATTAATGCGACAATAATCGCTGTAAATGGTTAACTTACGATTTTCCTTATTATTCGTGAAAGGTGTTAGGTGTTTGTCGTCTATGGCAGCCAGGACGTAAACGAGACTGTAGCTTGGGGCCGTTCGAGATTCGATGTAACAAAGTCCTGCGGTCGACCGACAATTTGTCTTCTGCATATCAGCCAAAACGGAACAACGTTTAAAGCGAACCTCTCTGTAGCACACACTAGGTGGCACATACACATTTACGAAATGATGTTCATGAAATATCGAAATAAATGAACCTATGGGAGTCCGCCATGAAGACTCGCCTCTAACATCGATATCAGTTATCAAGTAGCCGCACAAATTTCTGAGTGCCAAAAGGTCTCGCGTTTGTGAAAATTTTAGTGTAGAATAAAGAGGAGCCCTTCGATAATCATTTTTCTGAAACTGTGACTCTGGTTGCTTAACATCACAATCTGGGTGAGCGCGGAAGTTACTGTTAAGACTGGATTGCCGTTCCATGTCTCACACCATGAACGTTTTTACAGGACTGACACTACATCAAGAGATTACGAGAGGTCATCTCGATTACTGGTCTTGTGTTCGTCATCTTAGCTTAGGGCTCTAAGCTTCAATTTGATAATATCGTCTGGACGACTGCAGACTCGAGAGCGAGTCTTTGATGGGGACTTGGCCAAAAACGCAGCAGCCATATAATTGGTCGACTCAATGCTACCAGAAAGCAAAATTAAATTTCTAGTGAAGTTCTTTTTATAACATATTTCTAGCTGAGTCGTATTCATATTTACGACAGTCAAGCTGAGAGTTTCGTTTGAAATCTGAACTACCCCGCAGTACTGAGCTCAGCAAAATATTTTGTTGCTTGGGTCCTGTATTCAGTGTCACGCTAAATAGACTCTTTCGGCCAATGGGGTTCGCCGCCAATTGGAACACTTAATAATGCGCCAGTATACAGTCTACAGTATATTGAGAGATTTTAGTTATAGTATATTCTAATTTTCGCTCGGGATAATTTTTCTCAAGCTGCAGCTATGTAATGTAATTCCACCCAACGAAGCAGAGTTCAAGGTTGGGCAAAGTCACTTCCCGTGGGAAGCAGTCCCCCTACCACGTTAGCCCAGAAAGCCCTTAGCAAGGGATTTTAGACGAATAGGACTATGTCACATGATTTCCCCCACCACGTTTCTACTCTGGCGAGGGCAGTCTGGAACAGCCTCCGGGGCAGTCGATTCGCCGATTCTCAGGATGGACCACGTTGCCATACGGGATGCAGATTTTATCAGGTAATGGATAATGCATTTATACCCTTCTGCTGGCTTAGAAAGAATATTCCGAGTGACAGGATTTATTAGTAAGAGATTCCTTTTATTAGAGTTATTTTATGCAGCATTTTTCAGTTATTTCAAGTGTATGTCTATGTGCTTGAAGTATTAAAGTCACTCCATTCTTTCAACTACATGTTTTCATTTGTATCGCTGATTCCTGCTCATTACTAGCAATAAGTGAGGGCAGAACGTAATTGCTCTGATCTTATGGCCACATATCTTCGGGAAGCTGATCGGGGAGTGGTTGATCAGAGACGAATCCAACCTTGGCTGTGGTGATTTGCTGCTCAGTTACTACAAGTCCCTGACCAAATTATTAGACGCACTGCAAATCTCTCTCTCTCTCTCTCTCTCTATATATATATATATATAGATATATATAGATTAATGTATGTATGTATGTTTGTTTGTTAGTTCTTCATACCTAATCCGCAGTTTTCATCCGATCTGTATGAAACTTTGCACACTTAACCTTTGAAACAAGGAGAAAATTACTATCTACATTTGGTTGAAAAATAATACATGTTGTCATATAATATTGAAAGATTACTGAACGGCGATAGACAGAAGCGTAGGATGTATAGCCCTCTGTTCTACCTTCACCTGAAGCGGTCTGGTAGCTCAATGGTTAAAGCGCTTGTTTACTGATGTTTCGTGCGTGGTCTCCGCTTCAAATCCCCGTCAAAGCAAAGATTTTTAAAAACTATTTTTGATCCTATGAGTCACCGTCTGTTGTTTGGATTTGATGTCAAACATTAGATACTACCACATTTAGGGGCGCAATGCGAGGCATATATAGGTAGTTTAGCAATGCTGTAGGTGCATATTTTTTACTTTATATTGATCCCTACTGTTACTCTCGCAGTGAGTGTGTGTGATCTGCACTAATAATACTATAAATGCAGAAGTAAGTTTCTGTCAACTCAAAATAAAATAAAAATAAAAAAAACTTTTCACCAGTATTCGCACTGCCTGTGTGCTTCTCGGGGCACACTAGTGTTTGCGCGTTCTGTTTCGATCAGTAAGTGAAGGAGATAGTGGGTCACTTGCTTCTTCTTTTTTGGGTCTTGATTTCCTCCCTGCCCTCCGAGTGCTAGGGATATACCGCCACACGGCCCACTCCCGGGTGGAGTGGGACCTGGCGTGAGCGTTAGGGTTGTGTCTGACACCAGGAACCCTGCGGTGTTAACACGGTGCCAGCTCAACACTCCTTGCACTATGGCCTCAGCATTAGGGTACAGCGCTGCCGGCGAGAATTAAGACAAGGATTCAATCCATGATTTTAACATGGATAATATTAGTGACTCAAGTTCTGACGAGGAAGCAGATTTAGTTATGGACCAGTACCAAGCTGCTGTTTCAAGGAAGAGGACTGCAACTACTAGTTCTAATGAAGAGCAGTCGAAGAAACGTGTTGCATTCCCCTCCCTTAGGACCACAAATAGCGCCTACCTGAAGGTCGCTCGTCAGAAGACTGTCGTCGATAAGAATGGCTTCTCCAAGCCTCGTCACACCGCACCTGCAGCGACTTTCATCTCAGCTGCGGCTCCTGCTCCTGCCACTACCAACCAGTTCGCACCTTTACAGGCTGTTGAAGAATATCAAGTCAGTGGTAGCAAAGTACCCAAACCTGCTCCACTGATGTTCAATTTCAAGGATAACTACATGAAGTTGTACCTTCAGCTAAAGAATATATGTGGAGATAGATTCACCATCAAGACAGCAGGTAGGGACCTCTACAAGATCCATCCTAAGTCCCCTGATGAGTTCAACGCTGTCGCTCGGTTCGCTGCTCTGAACCAGATAGCGTACTACACCTTCCCATCGCCAGACGAAAAATTCCTGTGAGTGGTTATCAGGGGAATGCCATTCAGTATCGAGCCAGAGGAGGTAAAGACAGAACTGGCAGAGCGAGGTTTTGCAGCAAAGTCAGTAGCACGCCTTCGCTCTCCTAAGACCAATCACGAAGTTCCACTCTTCCTAGTTGTACTCCCTGATTCAGTAGAAAACAGGGGTAATTACAAGATGACGACATTCTGTGCGCTCAGGGTAACCACCGAAAAACTTCGAAGCAATCGGGGGCCATCTCAATGCTTCAACTGCCAAGGTGTACGCCACGTGGCTCGGAACTTCTCAATGCCAGCCAAATGTGTTAAATGTGCAGGCGAACACGCCTCCAAGGAATGTACCATCAGGAAGGGTTATGTCCCACCAAATTGTGTCAACTGCGGTGGAGAACATGTGACTAGCTAAAGGAAATGTGCAGCCTTCTCCAGATTCGATGAATGGCAGAAGACCAATAACAACTCATATCTGGCTGCCATCAAAAAACAACATCAGAAAAAGAAGAAACAGCAAGAAATGGCTCAAAATGCAAGTCATCCCAACAGTGAGTCCACAACCTACGATACATATGCAGAGAACACCTCCAACATCTCAGCTGACGACACCCGGACTAGGTCTTATAATATCAAAAAGAGGTAAAACCCACCATCTGCGCCTCCTGCCAAATCAAACGAGCAATTGAACACACGCGGGATGCAGCCAAATAACTGTAATTTGAGGAATAAATCCAGAATTCACCCACAGGACATGAGTAACCAGCCAGACAATAATGCCATGTTACTTTCACTGCTGCAGACGGTGATCACCATGATGCAAGATATCCCGCGGCAGTACAGCTAGTCCTCGAGGCAGTACAGCAAGGTCCGACCAAACCTCGCCATGGCCAGAATTGAGGATATCACAATCTGTAGTTGGAATTCCAATGGCTTGTGGCGCCAATTGGGAGAATTCAGGGAGTTTCTCCGTGACGAAGGAATTTATGTATGCCTCGTCACGGAAACTCACCTTAAGCCGGGGATCAGGGCCGCCGCACCCAACTATTCATGCTACAGTACCGACCGACAGACTGCAGGAGGAGGTACTGCTGTCTATGTCAGAAGCACCATCAGGCACTATCCAGTAAAACTACAGGCCTCGGACTCCATTGACGTCTCAGTTGTTGCCATCGAGACAACCCATGGGATAATCGTACTGATTGCCGCATATAGACCACCCGAAGGCATCCTGCCAGAGAGAGACTTCGCTGCACTCCTCAACATGCAGGGCAACCTTTTTATTGCCGGAGATCTAAATGCAAAAATGTGGCGTGGAACTGGCGCCTGACAAATCCAAATGGCCGAAGACTCCTGCATGTGGTTGAGAACCACGATGCTGTAATCTGTGGGCCAACAAAACCCACCATCTTTGGGAGAGGGCTACCAGATGTGTTGGGTGTGGCAATAACTAAAGGTCATCGCCACAATATAGCAGTCACTACTAAGACCGCGCTGTCCTCCGATCACGTTCCTGTCCTATTCTACATGGCTGCGGACGTATCATCGCTAAAGGACAGGAACCTTCGTGATGTTAACTAAGACATCTTCAAAGACAACCTCTCTCAGAGTCTTGAGACTGCGCCGCCACCTTCGGCTGTCGGCCCCTTGGCCGCAGCGGCCAGTCTGGCGGACTGGATAAACAATGCAGTGGATGCGGCCACTAGACCGCGCCGCACTCTCACACTGCGTTCGAATCGATTGCCTCCCCACATAAAAGAGGCAAACACTGTGATGAACCAGCTGACCAGGGAGTGGCACGTCACGAGAGACGCGGTAATGAAAAGTTTGATTAACCATATGCAAAGGGAGATAAAGACAGAAGTAGAAACTCACAGAAACGCTGATTGGAACAACATCGTCTTCACCCTGGATACACTAGATATGTCGGCGTGGCGTATCACAAAGGCCCTTCTCCGGAGACGAAAAAGATCCCGCCACTGGTCGTCGGAAACAACTACGTTTGTGATCCAGAAAAGAAGGCGGAAGCCCTAGCAGAAGCCTGATGGACAAACTTTCAGCCTGTTGACATCCTGAGGAATGTACAACACTTCCAAATGGTAGAAGAATGCCTCCGGATTTTTCTAAATGCGGTTCCCCCAGAGGATGACCGCATTCCCGAAAACACCACTGAAGAAGTCGCCGCAACTCTTTCAAATCTCAATGCAAAAAAAAGCTGCATTCCATGACGGCATTGGCGGAGGAATTCTACGCTAATTACCGCCCCTGGCAGTCCAATACATCACGGACACGATTATTGAGGTGTTACGTTCGGGTGAATTTCCACAGACTTGGAAACATGCTGAAATTATACCAATTCCTAAGTCGGGAAAGGACAAGAGGTCGCTAAAAGCCTACCGACCCATCAGTCCGCTACCAGTGCTATCCAAGGTGTTTGAGCGAGTTTATCCGAAAAGGCTTCGTACAATCATTGATCGAGAGGGAATACTTCCGGATGAACAATTCGGCTTCAGGAGACACCACTCCACCCCGCATCAGCTGCTCCGCCTAGCCGAAGATGCATTTTCGGCTTTTGAACGGCGAGAGTACTTCGGCCCCGTCCTCCTTGATGTCAACCACGCCTTTGACTCAGTCTGGCATCAAGGTCTGTTATACAAGTTGCTTGTGATAGGGCTCCCTCTCTCACATGTAAAACTGCTAAGGAGTTACCTAGAGGGGTGAACATTCCGAGTAGTGATGGAGGGTAGCCACTCTGCGGTTAAAAACATCTGCGCAGGTGTCCCTCAGGGTTCAGTGATTGGCCCAGTCCTGTATAACCTGTACACGGCAGACACACCACTGCAAGAGTTCAAAAGGCTCTCTACGCGGATTACACCACACTCTTCGCCAAGAGTTTAAACGTTACCATACTAAGATTTCGACTGCAGCAGGCCTGCAACAATATTCGGGAATCGGCTATCAAATGGCGCCTTGGCTTCAATGCTTCTAAAAGTCAAGCCATTATTATCTCCAGGAGGAAGGGTCCACTAGGGCTCCAATCTTTAACCCTCTTTGGAGAAAATATTGATTGGACCCTCACGGCAACATATCTCGGCATAAAGCTAGATAGGTGGTTGACACGGAAACATCATGTGGCCAACGTCCGCAGCAAGGCCACAGGTAGATTGACATCTCTCTACCCTGTTCTGGATCCCAAAAGTAAGCTGAGACCAGATGTAGGCATACTACACTACACCGCCCTCATCAGACCTTTAATGGATTATTCCTCCGCAGTTTGGGGCAACACCGCGGAATCCCACCGCCAGCGACTGCAGACCATTCAGAACAAGGCTATCAGATTCGCCTACCAACTACCCAGGGAGACGCATACTTAGGACCTCCACCGAATAAGTGGACTTCCCAAACTTAGAAACCGCTTTCAGAAGCTGGCAGCGAAGTTTTATGAAAAAAGCCAGCACTCGGGCAACCCTTTGATTAATGCACTGGGTGCCCAGCCCATTTATGATCAGAGACTTAGGTGGCCAAGGAAACTCCTTGATCACCAGTAATGGAGCAATACCGGAATCGACAATTCCATCAATGACAAACAAGTATTGCCAGCCCAACATTAAAATGGAAGGTGATGCGTTATTACACAAAAACTTCCCCACACTCTGGGGACCAATGTCTTCCCCAGCAATTTATTGTCTTGTCTTGTCTAATTCTCTGTCTTTTTGTTACGTTTTGACGACTAAATGGCTATACTGATATTGACGGAATTTGACATACTTTGTATTTGTAGGAAGGGCACAAGAAATATTTTTCGTTTAGAAACAATACTTATTATTTATTATAGATGTCGATTTACTCTGTACTATTACTTTGCGTCTTCCTAAATGTTTCTGGCACCAGTTTATTTTACCTTCTTGTTTGACATGCCTTGCGGATGTAAACTGACCTAAGGTATAGATAGTTCTAGCATAGCACGAGCAGCTATGGTTATTAGAACCCAAGATTCGGATGCTCATGCTGAAGAAAGAAGAAAAGAACAAGGTTAAATAAAACTGCACTTAGTTAACCCCCTCACCCCCCCCCCCCCCCCACTCCCCCGCATCCCAGCGCCTTCGTTTGTTTTCCTGTTTTTAGATATGTTGGAACTTGATTTCCTTCATGAGACAGGTTCGACGGTAGATTGATATAGTGATGGATGTCCTGCCATATTATGCCGACTTGCTGTTGTTTCAGACTAATCCTGCGTTACCAACAGCTATTTATATTCAATCCTGGAATCAGAATTCTTAATCCACGCGTACGAAGTCGCGGATATCAGATAGTCTTTAATATTATTGTTATAATTATGTGTTGAAGTTATTGAGGGCACTTATTATATTGTTGTATTTTATATCAATTGTTGCTACTTGACATTGGATTGTCGATTAATTGTAGGTATCAGTGTGCAGAGTAAAGCGTACTGGTACGGACCAATACAGTGGCGTTCTCGCGTGTAACTGGTCTATTACTTTGTTCACTTTTATTATAATTTTTGTAATATAGGCATCACAAGTGATTGTTTAACTGCCAGATATTACTAATTGTGACCTTTAAAAATGGGTAAAAGAGGGGATGTTTCACTACGTAAAAAAGCTGTGGTCAAAGCCCTCACTAATACGAAAATGTATTCCAATCGGGAAATTTCACGAAAGTTGAAAATATCAGAAGCTAGCGTGAGGCGCATAAAGGAGAAAATTGATTCAGGTGAAGAATTGAGCCCCAGAAGGAAGAATAAATGTGGAAGAAACCAATTTTCACCCCAAAGTCAGAAAGATTTCTCAAAAGAATTTGCCTAGAAAACAGATTTGCAACAACGAAACAGATAAAATCTCAACTGGACGAGGATAATATGAATGCATCTGAACGCACTGTTCACAGAAAGTTGAAGGATATTGCTTTCAAGGCCTGTCGACCCACTAGAAAAACTAAGTTGAAAGCAAAGCCTCTGAAATGGGCTAAACATTGTTGTGATAAGGATGTGGACTTCTGCACATCGGTAATTTATTTTTACGATAAGATAAGATAGAACCTATGTATATTTATTCATAGTATATTAATTATATTTCATTATTTTTACAGGTATGCTTCAGCGACGAAAGCACATTTAAAATTTTAACTAACAAATGTCAACTTGTGCGCCGTCGAAGAGGAGAAAAATTTCATCCCGACTGCATTATTCAGACCGTAAAACACCTAACTAAGTTGATGATTTGGTCTGTCATCAGTGGCTAGGGTACAGGATGTCTTTACGTGGCTAAAGGCATAATGAGGCAAGACCAGTACAAAGAAGTTGTAACAGCCCTCATACCTGAACTTTAAATAGAATTTTATTTAATGAAGTGTCTGTAGTGAGCGAAAGTTTGCTTGAATATGATCTGGTATGTTTGTTTTGCAATTTCTTGTTAATCAGTGTATATAGACTTTATTTTATAAAAGGAAATTATTTAAAGGTCATTTAATATATTTAAGAACAGAATTTTGCAAGATAATTGCTTAAATGTTTGTGATTCCAAGTATTAATATAAGTTACGATGTCTACAAGACAATTTTCTACAGTTTAAAATGATTTCTGTAAATAATTTTGTGTTTAGGTATCTTTAATTTCCATTTCTGACCATTTTGTAATGATGTTAAGTGATTATATATTAATTCTGATTGTTTTTTAATATATTTAATTGTTTGAGTAATTTTTAATGTTCGAGAAATATCTGGCGGAAGCTTTTGAAGAATTCCAGATATTTCGATAGAGCCTATATAAAGAAATCGGCAGAAGGACAGAGTTAGTTTTATAGTTAGTTTAGTTTACAGTTAGTTTTATACAGATTCACTTTGGAACTGCGTCAGTTGTATCTCTGGATATTGTATCTTTGCATGTGAACAATATCGCTGACATTGTTTTGAAAAAAAACAAAATCTTAACCTGAGTCTTATGGTGGACTATTTAATTAATTACTTCTGTAATTAAACCACCGAAGAACCTAACGAAGTCCTGCAATAACGGTTAATAACGCATGTCAGAGAATGGTTCCCGAATGAGGAACCATTTATTTTTATGCAGGATAGAGCTCCCTGCAACACAGCTAGGTCAGTAAAAGCCTAACTGAAGGAATAAACTATCACTCTGTTGGACTGGCCAGGTATTAGTCCCGACATGAGCTCCATAGAAAATGTAAGGGAACTCATGAAGAGGGAAGGGGCAAAATATGTCATCAGAACAAAAACGCAGCTCTTGGAGAAGATCATCCATGTGTCGCATCATCATCCACAAGTGCAGAACACAGTACAGTCCTGCATTGACAGCATTCCGCTTGTTATTAAGGCTCTCATAGCTGCAAAAGGTGGCTCAACAAGATATTAAAACTAATGTTTTCATTTTCACAATATTTTAATGTTTGTTGTAATTGCAATGTAGTCTTCACGGGTGTACCGCCGGATGGTGTTGTGGAAACACAATTATTTGAAATAAAATATTTTCAACAAATACTATATTTTATTTATTTATTTATTATATCACCTATGTTATGAAGTAGACTACACATAATCATTTTATCACAATTTATGCATTAAAACAATAAATTTCGCTAGCCACAAATCAAAATTTGCATAAAAACTGTATTACTTCTAATGAATTGGCCAGGGAATGTAGCTAGAAGCTGTAATGATATGAAAGCGACCCACCAGTTAACTGGCCAAACATGTCAACAGATCTGAGATGTTCTTTCGATAACTATAATAAGAATTTTTAAATGTTAAGTTGAGAAAAATCTTATAGTTGTAGCAATTAATTGTTAGTTATTTTCTATTTCTATTTGCATACATGGAATTGGAAAACTTTTTTTTACATTATACACATACATAATGTAATTATCAAGCGATACATATGTGATCTGGAACTATAACAATATTACTTGCTGAACAAGGTCGTAATTTTTTTCCCCTCAATATTATTCCGCATGCATTTCATTTTCCTTTTCTGCTTCTGCTAGGTAGAAGTATTGTGGTTTTTCCAGTTAAACAGTAATATGATATCTCACATAAACTTCTGGTAATAAATACGGTTGTTACCCTTCTGGCACCATCGTGAAAGCACTAAGTAATTTATCTGCAACTATGCAAGGCTTAAGGATTTTTATACCCCATTAGAAACTAATAAACGTTTGGCGCGTGCTCTGGCGAACGCCGTAAACTTTAATAATGACCCATTAATATAACCAGAAACAGTCGGGTGGACAGACTCCTCAAAAAAGCAATTACCGCAAACTGCCAAAGAACTAATACACTGAAAGACCACCATCCGACAATTTCATAAGACATTCTCTTTTGCATCGAGAATAAACCACGCGGCTACTTAAAACGTTGTACTCCATTATATACTTTAATTGTTCTCTCTTAAATTTTTTTAATTGGGTATTTGACTACTTCCTGAAAATGGTTTTAAATTGTTTATTGGTACGCCTTATTCACCGGGTTTTGAAATAACCTGGAATAAATAAATAATAGGTTGTTTTTCAAATAAAAGATAGGGGGTTGTCTTGTCTCCCACACTTCATGACAGTTAACTGAATAAAGCTTGAGTTAGGGCTGTATGTATTGTATTTTTTCCATTTTTTTTAGCAATTGCCTAGGATTCTGAAAAACTCTTTTCATTTTGAGTGAATATTTTCTATCTTCAATGTGTTTTACGCTACCTACTAATTATACCGGTATTTAGGTTTTCGGGTGTTTTGTACTTGTGTTATTAATTATTACGGTATTCAAATGAATTTCACTGTAAATAAACACAGTTGGATTCGAGATCATGTCACTTATGAATGTTTATATCGCGCATATTATCTACTGTAGAAAATAGAATTTCAGTTGATTAATGTATGTAGGTCACTTATTTTTTACTGTAATTTAAATTATTATATCGAGTAAGTTGACGATCGCAAGCGACAAATGCAATACAAATAAAATGCACAGTTGAACCACGCCAATAATATCAGTAATTAGCCAAAGGAGAAAGTATGGGTTTTATTATATCCCTAGATCAAAACTTGCCAGATTAGGCGCCGGGCAGGGGCCGCTACTTTTGGCCCATTCAAGGAAATATGGACCGAGCATGCAATATATCTTCCGTGTTCCGATTACCAAAAACTTACATGATTCGCTGTTTACTTACTCCCTGTAGCTGCTTTACGAAAGCTCACCAGCAATGCGTGGGAATATTTGAATATGAATTATATTGTTGGTTTATTTTGATTTTTAAGGTTAATAATTTGCCAATTTTTGCGCCCCCCTTTCAGCGGCCCCCCTTTCAAATGAAATGGACAAGGGAAGCCAAATTGATAGTGTAGCACTAGATCTGTCAAAGGCGTTTGACAGAGTGAGCCAAAAACGGTAGTAAATAAGGTAAAAACTATAGGAGT
The DNA here is from genome assembly GCA_031002005.1 of Vandiemenella viatica. NCBI lineage: Eukaryota > Metazoa > Arthropoda > Insecta > Orthoptera > Morabidae > Vandiemenella > Vandiemenella viatica. The sequence continues at coordinate 351,666,600 of JARYHS010008074.1, forward strand.
GGACGAGAAAGTGATTTGCTGGGTAGAAGAATTTTTAAAATGTAGAAACAGAAAGTTAGGGTAGGAAATGTAGTATTAAAAGAAGTGGACGTAAAAATGGGAGTGCCGCAGGATAGTGTATTGGGACCACTACTATTCATTATTCCAATGAATAATTGTGTTGATTGTTTACTATCTGAAATTAGATTGATGACATAATGCTATATAAAAGAATCAAAAATGATCTGGACAGGATAGCTAGTTGGGTTGGTAAACATGGGATGATGATAAATGCAAAGAAGGGTCAGTTTAATAGATGCACAAATAAAAACCAAAAGGTTAATTATGAATATAAGGTGGGGAAAGAATTGCTTGTTGAAGACCTGAAATGTAAATATCTTGGCATTACATGCGTTAACAAGCTTAACTGGCAGGACACATTGAACAGGTGGTAGGAAAAGGTTTAAAAATTCTGCACTTGTTGGAAAGAGTGATGAGGGGATGGACGGGAGAAGTAAAGGAATTGGGTTACAATACATTGGTCAGACCATTACTCCAATATGGTAGTGTAGTATAGGATCCTCATTTTACACATCGAATACAGGAGTTGGAGAGGGTGCAAAAAAGGGCTGCTAGATTTGTTTCTGGAAATTATCCGAGACTGCAATCAGTGACGGATATGATAAAGGAGCTGGAATGGGATTCATTGCAAGACAGGAGGAGGATGAGGAGCGTCATAGGAGTGTACAGGGCATGTACTGGCGATGAGGCATGGAAAGATATTGCGATAGGTATGAAAAGTAGTGTATGGAAGGGAAATGATGATCATGATCACAAGCTGGCCCTTAATTATTCTTAAATTAGTAATTTTAAGAGATGCCGGATAAACGAAAGGAAAATGTTTCAAGGAAAGGTTAGGAAACTAGGACTATGAATATATCCAAAACCCAGGAGACAAATCGTCGAGCAGATCTGCAAAGGATTGAGCAGTTGGCACGTCTTGGTGCTTCTGCAGCTGATGAATTGCCGGAGCAATCGCAAGTTGGGCGACGACAGCAAACTGAACACTTGGTGTCGGGACGATCTGCCGATACACCAGGAAAAACGTGAGCTCAGGTCAAAGAGCAAGCCGAACGGCAATCGATCTCAATAGCTGCTGAAACATCGAAGCAGACGAAAAGGTGGAGACAACAACACGCCGTATATTTGGCATTGCAGCGAGTTGCTGGAACACCCGATCAAACGCGAGCTCGGGGAGAAGAACAAGCCAGCCATCAAGTGATACTGAAACATCAGAGCAAACCAAAATTTGGCGACGACAGAACGCCGCATAATTGGCATCAGCACGAGTTGCCGCAGCTTTGGAACAATCGCGAGCTAGGCGACATCAGCATGCCAAGTATGGAAACACTGAAACAGCTGTGTTCATACAACACAGATGAATCGCGGCGATTTTTGTATCTTATCAGAAAGTATAATTCCTGTTTTCATATGACGTCTTTTGGAATCGGTAGAATTGTTGCAAAGCAATGATTTTCACCGACATTTACTATCCATAGGCAAGTATATGACTGAATTGGTTCTATGCTTCCTTCGTCGAATACGAAACCACAGTTTTTACAGACATACTTCATGGGGATGAAGAAGCAGAAACTGAAAGACGTTATAGAATTATTGAAGGGACTGAGAGAGACACCATACAAAAAATGGAACGGGTATTACATTTTAGTTTTTTATTTATTTATTTTTCATATGCAACATAGCCCGGCACCTAGTATCTAATCTGGGCCCTTATTTCCATTCTTTAACATGTACATATATTTTATCCTATATATATATATATATATATATAACGTATTAACAAATAAACAATGAATCCAAGAAAATTTTGATTTAATTTCCAATATCTATTACATCTACTGTTATTAAACAGAATGGACACCACACCACTACTACATCTACTACTACTGCTATTGTCCCTAATATTACTACTAACATTACTACTACTACTAATACCATTGCTACTACTATTACCACCACCAATTGTCACAGCCGCACTTCGGTTCACTAATGTTCATTTTTCTTGGTGTTGAGTGCGCTCCAAAGGAAGAGTCTCCTGGAACCGGCAGCAAAGTCAGCCGCCCAGGCCATCAAGAGTTGACCCCCTGGAATACCAAGACGGCCCCAGCTGTCGCTCAGAAGACGGCAAGGGGTATTACATGACAACAATGCCTGGCTTTGGAGAACATGCCCGAAGTTAGGGTCGGCGATAGGGAGGAGGGGTAAGCGGGTCAAATGTACCCGGGCCCACCCGGCTGATGGGGGGTGCGATCACCGGCTGTAGGGGCCCCGCTCGACAAGTTATAAAGCTAAAATAAAAGTCGCTCATTTGGTCTGAGGGAGGGCCGTAACTAATGAATTCGCCAAGTGCCTCTAACTGGTTACTCCGGGCTCCAAAATCCTGGAGCCGGCCCTGCCCGAAGTAAACTGCATGGTAGTGATCCACGCCGACCGTGTGCCACGAGGACAACACGAGAGATGTTACAACGCATCGACGAGTTACAAGATCGCAGTACTCCTACCGGGCATAGGGGACCTAACGTTCAACGTGGAATCAGAACCATGTGAGCATTCTGGCGTACTTCACATCACACAACAACCTGTGCCAGAGGTGAAGGTCGAGCTAAGAGCCTATGAAAATTCTCGGTGAGACTGGGATTCAAGCTGGGGACTTTTCCATCTCCAGTTGGATGCCCTAACCACTGAGCGTCCACCCCTCTCAAGAAAATCTTATATTACATCACTCTTCCAGGTGGACGAAGTCACGGTTAACTACTAGTATATTTATTTATTTATTTATTTATTTCCATTTACATTTGACCCAGCATCTAGAGGCTAAACTGGGCCGCTAATCTTCCCTTAAGATCATATTTAAAAAACAAATTATGTTAATACTATCAATGTAAATAATCCCATAAATGTGGTAGCAACTAAAACAGGAAAAAGTTACAGTTAAATATCTAATCCTAATAAATCAGCACTACAAAACTATACTAAATAACACAAAAAAACTGAAAAAAAAATAAAATGTTAGGTACTAAACAGTTCTTTGACTGTCCAGCTTGTGAATGAAGTCTCATTCTTATCCTCACATCCAGGTGGTTGGTCGAAGGGTGAGTGTGTGACGTGAGACCATAGCTCTCACTCCTGGTATCGACTGCGGCGTAGACCCCAGCTCTTCAGGAAGCTGCCCTCCTGGAATACATGAAGTACTCCAGCAGTCACTCAGAAGTGAGATTCCTCTGGAAACTCAGATGTGGCTACAGCAGGTCACGATGGATGTCTACGTCGGTTTCCGCCCTCAGTTTTCTTCCGCTCCAGATATTTCTGCTTTTCAATTTGAGAGGCTATTTCCGCACCTTCATTTAGATAGTGCCATAGTCTCTCTGAACGCAGTATGTCAAAAATCCTCAGACCCTGTAGCTGTTGTTGCTGAGTGATTCTCATCTCTGCTGTTGTTCTGCATTCCCACACCACGTGCTCTGGTGTGCTTTCCTCGCCACACTCGCAGTTACTAGTTGGTGTAATTCCACGTTTGTTTAAGAAGCTTCTGTATGGTCCATGGCCGGTTATGTATTGGATTAGCCCTGGAGAAGGTTGTAGGAACTTCATGCTGATTCGTTCAGCTACAGATGGAAACATGTCGTACGTTCTACGACCTGTTTCACTAGTGTCCCACTCATTTTGCCATTCTTCAATCAGTACATTCCACAATTCCTTTTTTGTCCATACTTCTTTTCCAGTTATTTCTACCACCTTGTCCATCCTGTTCTTCCTCAGCCAATACATTGCTCCTCGTCTCCTCACTTCTAGATCTAGGGGCAGTACACCTGCTGCTACTGCTAGAGCTGCTGTTGAAGTTGTGCGATATGCACCGGTAAGCCTGATGAGTATCGTTCGTTGAAGCCTCCGGATTTTCTCCCTCGGCTTAACCTTTGTGAGGTGCTTGGCCCAAACGCTTGCAGCGTAGCCGACAATGGATGCAAGTATTACGTTATTGTATGCTGTCATTGCCAGGGCAGGGATTTGAAACTGTCTGTGACCTATACTTATGATTGCATTCATAGCTCGTAAAGCTCTTCCGCAGACCTCCTCCAAGTGGGCTCGAAAGTTAAGACTCTCATCCAGCCACAGGCCCAAGTATCTGCTTATGGGACTCCGGCGTATTTTCGCATTACCTACCCTTATAGTGGGATTTCGTTTAAGTTTTTTCTCTTTTGAAAATACCATATAGTTTGTCTTATTTAGAGCGTGTTTCAATTTCACTTCGTCACACCACTTCATAAGAATTTTAAGCACTATCTCACTTTTCGCTTCGATTTCAGCTCTTGACATCCCTTCCACGAGGAGAAGAAGATCATCTGCAAAGGCAACCAGTCCTAGCAATTCAGGTGTCCGTTGAAGAATTTCCAGTAATGGTTCTAATGCTAAATCCCAAAAGATAGGGCCGCAGACAGATCCCTGGGGGCAGCCTTTATTTATTTCTCTTTTGATTTTGTCGTTAGGGCATCTCATGGTAACAGTTCTATGCTTGCAGTAATCTTCAGGCTGTAGTACAGCCGCTTTGGACAGCGGATTTTCCGGAGTCTTGCAAACAATGCTGGCCACCACAAGTTGTCGAAAGCCCCCGAAATGTCAACAAGGACTCCCACCACATATTTCTTTTCTGATCTTTCGACTATCTCGATGGCTCGGTTTATTGCATCCTCAGTCGATGTTTTTGTCCTGAAACCAAACTGATTGGGATTCATACCAATCGATGTTCTAAAGTCCTGAAGTTTTCGACACAGTACTTTTTCCTGTACCTTCCCCATCACGTTTAGTAGGCAAATAGGGCGGTAAGATTTCGGCATAAGAGGATCTTTATCGGCACCTTTCTTAAGTATTACAACTTCACCACGCTTCCAGATGCTTGGTATTCTTCCTTGCCTGAGACATTCGTTGAATAGTCTGCACAGAATTGGAGCTACATCCAAGATCAACTTTTGTATCACTTCAACCGGGATTCCGTCTGGTCCTGGTGCTTTTCCCACTCTCAGAGAATTAATTGCTGATACTACCTCGTCCAGTGTTATGTCACTCTCCCTGAAGTCACTCCCATAGGGCTGCCACATTTCGCGATAGAGCTCATCTTGTTGTTCACTGTTCTCCTCTGGTATGTCATGCGGCAGTAGGCTGTTCAACAGCTGGTCCACTGATTCCTTCCAGTTAGTTGTAACTGTACCGTCTTCCCTTCTAATTGAGGATAACGTGGTGGGAGGTCGTATTTTTCCTGCGGCTAATTTGTAAGGAATTCCCCATGGATTCACTTTCAGATTTTCTTTCACAAATGCTTCCCATCTAGTTTGTCTGGTTGTTAGAATTTTTTGCTTGTAATCTACTCTCATTTGCCTGTATCTGGCAAGAAGAAAGTCTCTTTCTTCTGCTACTCGGCTCCTTTGGTAGGCTTTCCTAGCTTTCCTTACTTTTCCTCTTAGTGATTGCAATTGTGCAGTCCAAAAACTGTCAGTTTTACCACCAAGCTTCTTCAGAGGAATAGCAGCTTTCATTGCATCCTGAATTGCTCATGTTAGTTCCCTCGCCATGTTGTCGACATCGAAGTCTTCTTCCGCTACTGCCGGGGACAAGAAAGCTTCTCTCAGCCTCTGCCATGAAGCCCGTCTTATATTGTACTGCGTTTTGAAGTAGGGTTTTCCCGGATCGGCTGTTGTCTGTTCCCTTGCAATTTCGAATACTATGACGTTGTGGTCACTCGTGGTAAGATTGTCGGTCACTCGCCAGTCATGCAGCATATTTCCAGCAGCGTTATTTGTTAGAGTTACATCGATGTTGGTGAAGGCGCCAGTTGTGTTGTGGAAGGTGTATGGATTTCTCTCTTTGTTCTGGACTTCAAGATGCAGTTCATTTATAAGATCAACCAGCAGTTCACCCCTAGTATCAGTTCGACGACTGTGCCACAGGGCCGACTTTGCGTTTACGTCAGCCGTTATTACCATAGGTTGATCAGATAGAGCTAAATGTATCTCCCTTATTTTATTCAAATAGGGTTCAATTTCATCTCGATGTTGAAAGTACATGTTTAATACCACAAAATTGCCCCAGTGTGTGCTAATTTCTACACATGTAGTATAATATAAATTGTCATGAGAGATCTGTTGCTGAGTTCATTACTTCCTCTGAACGAAAGTAATTCCACACTGATCGCGATCTATACAGCCTAGACTACAATTAAAGTTAGTATTAAGTGGCATAACGTAGGTTGTTAAGATTTATTTTTAGTTTCCTTTGCTTTCACTGACACCAAATTACCGAGGTCATTATTTCAGCCACATGTTACTGTCAGCCATTCAAAACGTTGTAATATCGAATTGAATCACGAATAACAAAAAAGAAAGATGTTAGAGTCCCCTGAACATTTCGGATCAAGTTTATATCGCGATGTATTATACCACTAACAGGAGATTCGGTGAATGCATTTAATTCGCGTGAGTGTGATTGAAACTTTGATTTCCTGACGGCAATAATAGTGGAGTTTGTGGTTAGGTTGAAATGCAACCTGGACCAGGGTGACAACTGGAACTTCATGTTACAGTGCAAGGCACGAGGAATTGCATTGAGTTTTATTCTCAAACAATTATTTTTAGTTAAGCAATTGCGAATACAAGACTCGCCAGAAAATCGTAATTTTTACGACAGATTACTAAAATGATATTTTCTAAATTAAATAACAATACAAGACCGAACATTGCTTGGTGCCATGACTTTTATGGTTGCCGTGATCTATGATTCAGAAATCTGTGGCTTAATTTATTTTAACTCATTACATTATTGCAATTCCTGCTAACATTTAAAATTGCTTACAATGGTCTAAAATAAATGTAAACTTTTGACATTTGTAGCATAAATACTAAAGCTTAAGTTGCTTGGAGCATTAAAGTTTGATATCTTCTCATATAAAGTGACTTTTGTGTCGAAATGTCAGTTGATATGGGAAACTGTTACGCAGAGATCAGTAAATTTTGTCGCCGAAGTACACGATTTTTGTAATTACTGCCTAATTGACTCTTCTGAAAGTGGTAAAGCTGTTTATGTGTTCTATTGTTTATGGTATTTACTTTTTTATTTGGGTTTATTCTTTTATATGCGCCAATTCTGCGGTGTAATTGAGGTCTGAGCGGGTATTTTTGCGGCCACAAGACAATAATTTAGAGCAGGATGCATTGTTTGAGTTCTAAGTACCACTTCCAGGCGCACTGCTTTTATGAGCATGCGTTATTGCCTCTGTTAAGACTGTTTGCTGGAATTGTTACTATAATATGCTGGTTCTCATACGGTGTAATAAAAATGAATCGCATCCAGGTTTTAAAGTTTTTTACTACCGCGATAAGGTCTAAACTGAACTTTAGTACATTATTTCCGATAAGAATTTTTTTTACCTCTTATAAAACGAGCAGGTGTACTTGCACCCACTTTGCTTTCACTCGGCTTTCGCGATGGAGACACAGAGGTAAGTTACAGAACTTTCCATCTGCTATTCAACCTTCACTGCTTCTTAAAATATGTTTGCGCATGATATAATGAAGGTGCAATCAGCAAATTCTTAGTCTTGATCTTAATGTTATTTCATTTTGTAACCATGAATAAATTAGCAAGAGTTATGTTAATCATGTTGGTAGAAAACAGTAAGTTAGGGTAGGAAATGTAGTATCAAAAGAAGTGGAAGTAAAAATGGGTGTGCCACAGGGTAGCGTATTGGGACCATTGCTATTCATTATTCTAATGAATAATTGTGTTGATTTGTTTACTATCTGAAATTAGATTGATTGCAGATGATATAATGCTGTATAAAAGAATCAAAACGATAGAGGATTGTAAACAGTTGCAGGGTGATCTGGACAGGATATGATATCTAGTTGGGTTGGTGAATATGGAATGAAGATAAATGCAAAGAAGAGTCAGCTTATTAGATACACAAATAAAATACAAAAGGTTAATTATGAATATAAGGCTGGAAAAGAATTGCTTGCCGAAGACTTGAAATGTAAATATCTTGGCATTACTTTTGATTAAAAGCTTTACTGGGCAGGATACATTGGACAGGTGGTAGGAAAAGGTTTCAAAATTCTGCATTTGTTGGAGAGAGTGATGAGGGGTTGTACGAGAGAAGTAAAGGAAAAAGGAATAGGGTTACAAAACTTTGGTCAGACCATTGTTCGAATATGGTAGTGTAGTATGGGATCCTAATTTTACGTATCAAATACAGGAGTTGGAGAGGATGCAAAAAAAGGGGGGGGGGACCGAGCGTGGTGGTGTAACGGCTAGCGTTATGGCCTCGCATTCGGGAGGACGGCGGATCGAATCCCCGTCCGGGCATCCAGATTTGTGTTTTCCATGGTTTTCCCAAATCACTCCAGGTGAATGCCGGGATGCTTCCTTCAAAAGGCCATGGCCGAATTCCTTCCCATTCCTTGCCCCCCATCCTATCCCGTCTCTAAAGACCTAGTTGTTATAGGAGACGTTAAGCAGTTAAAAAAAAAAGGGCTGCTAGATTTGTTTCTGGAAATTATCACAGAATGCAATCAATAACGGATATGATAAAGAAGCTGGAATGGGATTCATTGCAAGACAGGAGGAGGATGAGGAGGGTCATGGGAGTGCACAGGGCAAATACTGGCGATGAGGCATGGAAAGATATTGCAATAGGTACGAAAAGTAGTGCATGGAAGGAAAAAGATTACCATGACCACTAGCTGGCACTCGATTTCAGGCATAAGGGTGTGGGAAGATTCTAGTTTTTACGTAAGGGTGCCAGAGATTGGAATGAGTTACCAAGAGAAATGATGAATAATTTACCGAAAACTTTGAAAGAATTTAAAGATAAAATTTATAGAGGGCAAATGTAGGTGGGTGCAGGATAGGTGGAAGATGGGTGTGTAGGGAAATTGTCAACGGAGCCTGTGCTCCATTGGAATTAAATTAAATATTATTTCGAGAAATTCAACGATTGAAAGACTATCAATAACATAGCCGTATGTGAAATGTTTTGAGATTCCTGTAATATTCAGGCGTCCAGTTTAAACAGCTACATGTCTGTACCTATTTAACTTATGAGGTTTATAGATGCCAGCTAGGATGTTTTAATTCATATAATCCAACAACACGTTGTTTTAATGACAAGAGGAACCCCTGTCGTCTGAAGTTTACGACGAGCAACATGTGCTGCGAATTCCAAAAGAGGCTACAAAGTGCTACGGGTTTCTAAATTTTAAAATTCGTAAAGGATGAAAGTAGATGGGTAGACACATTTAATAAGCAAAATCAGGAAACGGGAATGCAGGTGCTTAGGAAATTACCACCAGTCTATTTGTCCATTATAAGTAAACTAGGTGGTAGCTACTGCTTAGCTACTGGAGTCTTGTTAACGATTCGGCCTTGCATTCGGGAGTGCCATAACACAATCCATACTACTATCAGTGGTTTGCCGATGTCATTTCAGTAAATGCCCTTAAGACTGTTTCAAAAGGCTCTGGCCGAATACCCTTCCGCACGTTGCTTCCCCCTCCCCCTCCATCCACTTCCGGTTCCGTTGACTTCGAAAATAAAGGTTTAGGTAAGAGGTAGCAACTATGAACCCGCCACTACCGTAGACCTTGTCACGAGGAGAGTCTCTGGTCCGAAAATTTCATGAACTTCGCTTTCTCCATGGCCGGTCCGTAATGACATTCGCTATTTCAACAACTGCGGATACCTGTCATCCCACTGCAAATCTCGTGACATATTCTTGCAGACAATATTCTGTTAATTTGATCGAACAACGATGGGCCTTGAACTAGTATGGATTTCAACATAGATGGAGGGAAGTTTATTAAAAACATTATTGCTGATACTTTATATTGGATTTATATATTAATGAATATAAATTCCTTGCTTTGTTTGTTGCAGGATAATGGGTCTGTTATCATTTTTCTTCGTCCTGGCATTAATACTGCAGGTGGGTAACCATGTTTTGTATTTACAACGTATAAATAAAAACATTTTGAATAATTCCGTCAATATCCTTAGCTGCTATACTAATGTTGGGTTTTCTTCTCCGTCTAGTGCAGCTAACAAATAAATAAAGAGTTTTGCTGCTGTCAGATTTGTGTAAAAATACGATTACTTAGAATATTTTAGCATATATAATTTACAGCCATATATGTACAAATACTTCTTTAAATTTAATTTAATTGCGACGCGGTGCACGCTCCGGTGGCAACTTCAATGCACACCCATTTTTCCCCCCTTTCATGTAACCACCTAGTTTTCCTCTCTACAAATTTCAACTTTGCTTTCTTTCAGCGTTTTTGGTAAATTATTCAGCATATCTCTTTGTAATTTTTTTTCAATGCTTGACCCTTTTACTTACGAAAGGAAATCTACACCCACCATTGTGCCTGAATATTTTCTTATTCTACATCACATAACATGGTATTAAGCAAGTTCTGGTATGCACGACGCTATTTGTCACGTAAATATTCACACCATTTTAATGGCGCGCTGCTTCCCAATATTATACTTGCCGTCCACTTTCTCCTCATCTTCACCCTCTCTACCGTTTCCTTCCCAAGGTGTTCTAAAATTGCCTTCCGAGCAATCCATCTCGTCTTCCTCTTTTTTGTCGATCGTTTACTCACGCTTTCTCACTGCGGCTTTAACTCGGTTTTTATTGTCTTCTTCAGAAATTTCTTTATTCTTTTCTTTAGCAGCGTCATCTTGAAAATACGCCATGACTTCCTCTAAAATTAACTTCTTCTGTTATTTTATCTCCCGTTCATTCAATTTCATTAATATGCCTCTCTTTCTTGATATTGCTTCTTGTCCTCTTATACTTCCGGCTTGTGAACGGTACTCTACAAAAACCGTCCTTAATTTCCCTTTTCTTTTTCACTTTCTCTCCTTCTCCATTCTCTTCTTTTAAATGTCAGTTGCTCTAATTGTTGAAACTTCGACTTCCATAACCTCGGTTATCTCCACGTTGTCGTTGCGTCATTTCTACCCTTGATTCTGCTGTCGATCGTCTATAGCCCATTCCCTGCCAAGTATCCATGCTTATATTTTCCTGGTTACTCAGATATCCTTTATCTACATGTTGCTGGAATACTCTCCATATGTAAACTTTTTAAAAATCAGCATTCCTGAATACTTTCTGTTCCTACTCATTCATCGCGTCCCACCTATCGAACCTTCCTATTCCTTTCAAAAATTAATTTGTGCTGTTCCACCCTAATTTTTTCTTTACCTGTAGCGGCATCTTCCGCCCTAGCGTTTCCATAATTCTATCTTCCCCCATTGGCAATGCCAAATACTTCTTCTTCTTCTTCTTTTTTTTTTTTTTTTTTTTTTTTTTTTTTTTTTTTTTTTGAAAAAGAACCTCACAATGACTCCTTCAGCTGCTATCTCTTAAGGCTAAGGCTTCACCCGCCGCTGTCGTTCGTCAGACCAGTATATTTTCATAAAAGCCTGATAAATTGCTTGTAATTACTCCCACATTCATCCATTTCACAAACTCACTCCAAGGATTCGTTTTTCATCATCATTCTGACACACTTAGTGTTTTCCACATCCGGCCACTGCTTTGGTAATACGTTTCTGTATATCTCTACGCCAGGCGCAAATTTCACTTCAGAGAACTTTATTTGCTTGACTGAACCACATTGTTAACAGCGCCGTCAGCCCCTTGGCTATGGACATTGCCGACCAGCTGGTTCAGTTCCGCTGATTGTTGGTCGGCCGAGTCTTCGTAGCTTGCCACCTCTCCGTGCAGATTTATTATTCTACATTCCATGCCTTTAATCTCTCCATGAACCATAAAATATCTATTTAACTTCTTGTACATCATTGAAGAATCTGATGCTCACAGTCACACCATTTTGTCCTTCGAATACCGGTTTTAATGATTCCTCCCGATTCTTTGCTTCTTTCTTCACCAAGTGTTGCATTTCTTTAAGCATCAGATCTACGCGAGTGAAAATACAACTTTTGTATTTATTTCTGAATAAATATTGTCCCTTTCTCGTATCTACTCTTGCTGTGTTTGTTGTTGATCTTTGTTAATATCTTCAATCTTCTGTTGTTTTTTTTTACATGTTTCACATCCCAGAGGTACTTCCTCAGCAGGGATCCATGGAACAAGATTGATAAATAAATAAATAATTGTCTTGTTCAAATTGTTTTTTTAGTTCTTGTTTTTGTCATTCTGTCCTTGTTCCTTTGTTTTATTTTCAGTTCTTGTTTCGTTCATTTCCATCCTTGCATTTTTTTTCAATTTCTTTTTTCGTTCTTCTAGTCCTTGTATTATTTTCATTAACATTCTCATTACCCGCTCGCTTCCTTCTACATCAATATTATTTTCGGTGGAGCTACTCGACAAAAGTTCATGAAAAGTAGGAAGGGCGAATCAAAAAGTAAGTTACACTTCCATATTACGGCCATTTATAAAACCACCTACACATAAGCAAAGCACGGCTATGACAGTATACAACGTGTTCACTTTTCCACGTAGTCCCCAAGAGGCTAAACATTTCTCGGAACGGTCAACTAATTTTTAGATTGCAGTTACGTGGAAATCACCTCTAGCGCTATGTAACCGCCTGGAACAGCTGCTTTTACATCCTCATCGTTTCGGAATCGTCGTTCACCGAGCTCGTTTCACAGTTTACCGAACACATGATGATGGCTCAATAACGCAACACCTCACACAGCCCGCCAAACGTCCGAACTGCTGCAGTGATTGCAGTGGGAGGTGTGGATGGCAATGTGTTCGCTAAGCTGAATGAGGATCCCGAAACAATGAGGAGGTGAAAGCAGCTGTCTGCCGTGGTTACATAGCGCTGGAGGTGATTTCTACGCATTCGGAATTGAAAAGTTGGTTGACCGTTCCGAGGAATCTTTACATTCTCTTGGAGTCTTTGTAGAAAAGTGAACTTACATTGTTTGTTGTCATAGCCGAGTTGCCCATGTGTAGGTGGTTTCATAAATAGCCATAACTTGGCGAACTTACTTTTTCATTCACCCTCGTACCAGTTTTTCCAGCATCAGTGTTAGATTGATCGTGGCAGTTACACCCTGAAACAATTCTACTGTTTAACTTTATCCGCAATCATTGTATTCTTATTATTATTACCAACACCCACTTCGGTAACTACAGATTCTCCGGCTATTTCGAAAACTTTTATTTCTATCTATATTTTTAGTACCAAAACAATTCCTTCACGCCCTGAAAAATCAATTTCCCAAAAATTAACAACACAAAACAAAAAGAAAAAAAATTGAAATCAGATTTCACAGAACTAGATTCAACAGTCAACACAGCAGAGTAACTTCAACGCTGTTCATGGGTACAATCAAACCACAGAATGTCGACATGTATGCATGTAGAAATAAAAAATTTAAAATTTATCATAACGTAGTTATCCAGTTCTTTTTCAAACAATTTGATTGCAACATTGTAATAAAAAGTATTTACTTTTGTTATTAATAGATTCTTTTATAAATATTTTTTCTTCTCAATTTTTAGTAGAAAAAGTCACACATTTCACCTGATGTTAGAAATCAGTGATCTGATAGTTCTTTTTCTCACTTTAAATTGCACTGTGCTCAACTAGGCCAACACAATTCACAGTTCATGTTCGCGTCTCTACTTGACTTTACTGATTTGTTTTTCATGCAAATTAAACTTTTTCTTTTATTCGTTGTACCTTTGATGTGTTCTCCAAAGTTGTTACTTAGACCTGTGTCATTTCACAGTCAATACTTGTAGTAGTTCCTTCTTTGTAGTCAGTCGTAATCCTTTTCACGAGAAATATTGACCCCCATTTCTTTGTAGATTGGTTTTTCTCCGTCTGCGGTGTAAATAAAAGCCGGGATTGAGAAGAGAAACCCTGGACAGACTCGAATCGGATTCTACTGGCGACTTTTCGAATTTATAATTTCCTTCACAATTATTTGCAAAGCATAAAGTGTCGTTGTAATTACACACCAAAATAAAACAGAATACTTCCCTTGTACTTTATTCTCACAATATCCACATACCTCTTCACAATTTAACGGCTCACGTACATCGTTCTCAACGAAATCTGCCTGTATAACTTTACTATGTTCGCAACACAATGTTCACGGTTTACGAGGTTTTTCCATGCTCGCCATCTTTCTTTACTCTTTCTGATTCACAATCCAAAGATGCTTCACCTCTGGTACGGGCACTTAGTCTACCACCTTAATATTATTACCAACTCTTCATATATATATATATATATGTATGTGTGTGTGTGTGTGTGTGTGTGTGTGTGTGTGTGTGTGTGTATTCTATACTAACACATACATAATACAACTACTTACATAAAATATAAACACACACACATAAAAACAAACAAAAAACAAAATTGGTTTCCTTCCAATACGTAAATTCCTTTGTACTATTTCATATAATATGAAACCTTTCACTACATTCACCGGATTTTCCATTCGAAAGTAATGTCCTTGAAGTAAACTTCAGAGACTTGTTACACCCAAAATCCAGCTTTGCATTAATCAGCATTAATTGCCTGATACATTAGTTCCTTGTGGTTTCCAGCTGTTCTTCTTCCAATTTTTTATCATGTTTGAAACATATCCATGATTCACAATCTAAATGATTTTGTAGTTCTCTGATTTGCGGTTTAACAAATACTCTTTTATTTAATTTTGCTGCAGAAATATAAATTTACCTAAAACTTCTTCTTTTTGCATCCGTAGTGTTTACAAATTGTTTAAACACACCTTCATCTGAAACATAGGAAGAAGTAAATTTTCGTAAGCATCTAGACACTCGTGATAACTATTTTTCACCCCCATTCTTATTTCATTGAGACCAATTCTATTTTCTGTAGTGATTGGATATGCCTTAACAATTCCATTCAAAAAAGAAGCCGACATATTTCGTGTAGCCTCGTTATAATCCCAATACTAATGAAACTATTTCTAAGTTGCCAAGCATTTTTCACTTTTATGTTCAATATAGTAACTAAGAAAGCATTTCTTGAAATATTTTATAAATCACTGGTAAAATAAAGTATTTTATTGACATTATGAAGCAAAAAAAATCGCCAGATATGTTTCTGATACATCCATAAAAATTGTTCTTCTTTTCCACCAACTTTTCCCAACATTAGGGGTCGGATTCCTTGAATTTCCTTCACCTTTCCACTCCGTCCTATTCCTTCAGTCCTATGTTCAAGAGGTCCTTCTTAACTAGATCCTTCCACCTTATACTCGGTCTTCCTCTGGATCTCTTTCCTTCCACAGGCATCACTCCATGCTTGCTCACCTCTTCTCATGACATTACCATATCACCTTAATATTCCCTCTCTAATGACTTCACTAGTACTAGATACTCCAGCTATTTATCTGATCTCTTTATTTCGAAATCTGTCCCTCAGACAAATGCCCACTAAGTCAGTTGTCAGAAAATCTGTTTTTGAGTCTTCAAGCAGTTTTACAGCCGTTTGTGAGCTTAATTGCAGGAATATTTGTGTACTTGTGCTTAGTATCTTTGGATGAGTCTATTGCGCTATCTGAGTGTGGTGTTGCAATGTAGCTGAAATAAATATGAAGTGAAAAGTGATACGTCCGTGTTATCATTTAATAGAACTATTTAATCAATTCAAAAGCAGTAATTATTTAACCTTTTGGGGCAAGGTAAACCCTCTGGCGATTAACGAAAATAAACTGTAAATTGGAGGACCAAGTAATTAAAGGTAATCATCATTAACTGACGATACAACGAACTGGTTAATTACCGAAGTGTGTACATTTCTGTTTCTTGAATAATAAGTGATTACTAATGTTTGAAATAAGCTATCAATGTTGACACAGAAATTTATTGATTTGTCAGTAACAAAGTGAGTAATTTTTTTTCTCGGTTTCTGATTACAGTAATTTTTGTACCTCTGTGGAGAAGATCATATCCGCCTAACGCAGAACCCAGCATTTGTACCTCTTCTTTGTTGAAACACAAGGCAGTAAAATAAAAACTTAGGGGTAACTGATCCCAAATAAAACATAATGCATCTCCATAACAGAACTACTAGTCTGAAAACAAGAATAGAAGTTATCATCGCCAGTTAATGCACAAAGCATTCTCTGAGTGTACCATGAATTACTAATTTTGGATAAAATAAGACCTTTATGTTCTTATTACTAAAACCCTATAGCTGATAGAGAAATTCTGATTTTAGATTTCAATTTTAAATAGCAGTGTGCTTTAGAAACACTTATAAAAAATTATAGAACACTGTAATAAATTGCCAATATTTTATAATGTCTTCTTTTCTTCACTATGATTTTCAGAACGTCTTATTGCTAATTTGTTTAGAAATTCGTTGCATGTCTTATCAAAACTTTTTTAGAAAATTTGTTGATGTATTTTTACGGGTGTGTCGAAGTAATATGATATGAAAACGTTACTTATTGATCTCGATAAATGAACTTGGAAGTAGCAGCAAAGGCGATGGTATTAAGTGACATAAGATGCTATTTTACTAAATACTTTTATCAACAACGCATTTGTTTCCGTTTCAGATGTGCTTGTTTCAAAGTTATTTTATTATTACTTCTCAAATTTATCTCTTAATGAAAGCTGGAATATTTAATAATGTGAAAAAATAATTATAAATCATATTACTTTAACATTATTTCGAATTAAGTGTGTAGCATGAATAACGAACTCAAATAAATAAATAAGGAATAACTACCTCATAAAAATTGTTGGACCATATCTCTAGGAATATAATATAGTCATATTGTGAGATTACTGTATGATGTGAGGATAGAACGCATCGATGGTGAAACAATCGCTGGCAGAATTAATTTTGGAGGAATGCGGTGAGGGAGAGTTGATTACAGTTGTCGTTGACGTGTTTCAGGTGTCACACGGCCAATATGCGGAAGTACCTGGACTGTCGGCCGGTTTTTCGGCTGATGCTTATGGCGTTGTTCCATCAGTGTCGGCTGGTTATGGGGTTGATGCCTATGGGGCTGTCCCATCACTGTCGGCCGGTTATGGGGTTGATGCCTATGGGGCTGTCCCATCACTGTCGGCCGGTTATGGGGTTGATGCCTATGGGGCTGTCCCATCACTGTCGGCCGGTTATGGGGTTGATGCCTATGGGGCTGTCCCATCACTGTCGGCCGGTTATGGGGTTGATGCCTATGGAGCCGTTCCTTCACTGTCGACCGGTTATGCGGCAGTTCCATCAGTGGGGGCGGCCTATCCCGCAGTACCCGCTGTGACCGGCTACGGCGCCGTCGCTGCCGTACCAGCAGTACCCGGCGTGGCAGCCTACCCAGGCTACTCAGCCTACCCAGCCATTGGCGCTGACATTGCCATTAGCGAGCCGTTGGTGGCTTATGACCCTTACTCTGCTTTTATGCCCGCCTACGGTGTCGCAGCAGTTGATGTTGGACCCGTCGTAGACCCGTACATGAGTGGCTATATAATGAAAAAGAGACGTTAAATTCCTGTACACTTCAAGTTATAAACAATAAAGATATTTACGAAAAGCAATATGTGTAATCCCCTTCGTTAAACCTAATTCAACAGAGCAAATTCCGCTATATGAACCATCCTAATAAAGGATTAAAGAATACTCGAAATTTTTGTTTAGTTTTTACATTTTTTCCAGTTTCATATATTTAATGCTTGTAATGTTTTACTACATTGTCTAGTACATTTTTACAAATAAACCGAGGCCATTAACAACCATATCGTAAAAGGAAGTCTGTATGTTGATAGGCTGAACATTTGATGTGTAATACAGAACGAAAGTCTCTCACAAGAAATCTTCCATTTCCGCTTGGCTGTCTTCAGCAGTTAGCTTCTATGCAAGAGTCATACCTAACTGACACCACTGAAAGAGTATCAGAGTGGTTGATTTCAGTGATTTGTGGACGTTTGAATTGGTGTGGGGCTAGAGGTGAGTTTACTAACCTCGTGTCGTACGTGTAACTCCACAAATTTCTTGCGCCTAGATAAGAAGCTCTTCTGTCTATCTGCTAAACAAGATGTTAAATCGAAAGTAGACATCGTCCGGTTAATAGGTTAGACGACCCTTGATAAGGAAGACTAGCGCCTGTTAATCTAGTTGATAATCTATCCTGATAAAAGATAAAAGGTGGCTAACAGTTTACAGAATCCCATTTAATGATCATTGAAGACTGTAGATATTACAGTTGATAACATGTATTGAAAGGATCTGTCCGGTGGTACCTAAAAACGATGTTTCTGTATCTAACCGAAGATGACTGCATGATTAAAAAATTAATGGTTGCTTGAATGGATACTGAATGGCTAGATGGAATGCCTGTTCCCATGATCTTACGATGTCCTCGGCCTAGCTGTTAGTTACCCATAACGACGCGATGAAAGCTGCTCGTGGAATGAGAGCAAAAAATATGTCTTTACCTCCGAGGTAGACTCAAATCATGTCATTAGGCAGTTAAAATCGGTGATGTTGATTGTCTCAGAGCATCAGCAGTTCTTTATTAACAAGTCCGCGCTGAGGTAGCACTTAAAAAACCTGGTTGGCTGTCGCTATCTCCATAGAATATCATATTTACTAAAAGGTATAGTTATTACGAAATATACGCCTAGAGTTCAAATACGATCTTGACACCTGCGCCTCGAATAGCAGTCTCTCCTAGAAGTCGTCAAAGTTTTTTAGTGAAATGTTTCAGCGACTCATTAAAGGCCATTTCTCCTTGTGGGCTAACTTGGAATACTGAATGTTTTTTCAGCATGTTTTCATGATTCATTTAGGCTGTTCATGACTACAGTTGTAGTCTCAGGGTACTTAGCGATCCGTGCTACGAGATACCACTAACGGTGAGACAGAATGTAAGCAAGTGCCAAAGGGAGTTACTCCCGAGAACACTCTTAGTGCTTTTTTTTACTAACTTTCCAGGTCCATTTTCCCTAAAAACAAACACCGCGCGTGGGGGTGAGCAGTTAACTCTCTGGCCTCGCATTCGAGAGGATGCCGGTACGAATCACTGTCTGGGCATCCAGATTTGGGTTTTCCAAGGTTTCCCCAGATCAATCCAGGCGAATGTTCAGATGCTTCCTTCAAATGGTCATGGAAGAATTACTTAACGTTCCTTGTCCGCAGTCCCATCCCGCCTCTAATGTCGACGTCGAAGAGGCGTAAAGCCATAAGTAAAAAAAAAAAAAACACAAAACAAAAAACCAACACCAATAACAAACCAAACTGTAAAAATAAGTCTGTAAAATGAAAATTTGAGCGCTTTCACTTGGGATCACAAACTCATTTATTCAACGCGGAACTATATAAATAACCAGTCAAGTCACAGCACAATTACCCACCGGTTATAGAGGGTGCTGTAATTCAACATTCTTCCAAACAACAACCATTGAACTGGACTTTACTGCTCCCCAGCGCAGTTCTGTCAGCAGCGAGCGAGCGAGGCTGAAGTATATAACCTCCAGCATTCACCGTCAACTACAATCAATGATTTGGCGCCACCTGCAGGTAATGGTGTTCCGTCGTTTGGCTGGCGGCGTATCCGGATGGCGCGGCTGACCCTGTGAGTATTGGCGTCACCGTTCTCTTCTAGTTGTCTCGACGTAGAAGAGAAGGTGTGGAGCACCGTGCAGCTGTCAGCCCTTGTGAAAATTCATTGGCTCCAGTCTCATGGATTAGAGAGTTCCCTGGCTCCGTCTATGCGCCTGAGTTGAAGGATTAATACCGTTCTGGACAAGAACGATAACGTGTCGCGGCATAAGCCGGACCTGCACCAGCACGGCCCACCCTAGCCGCTGGCCACTCACTCGGAACTTAAGATACACATTGACTATTTTGTGCATACATGGAGTTTTAATTGGAATATTTATTAGCCGTTATGTTATGCAAGAAAAGACGATGGGTCCAGGCAACCTAAGCAGTATCTATACATCCATTAATTACGTAGTTTATTCCATCGTAATTAACGATCAATTATTGTGCTGTGGTCCTATGTTATCCTTCTCCCCAGTTACTCCAGTTCGTCCATATAATGCTACGTCACTATATAGTCTGGCTCAGTCTGTAGCCATATCGGGGCAATTGTTACTGTTTGCGTTGACACAATAGTTGAATAACAGCGATTAAAAACATTTAACAATTGTACTATCATTGAAACAAAATTTTGCTCTGGATTTAGGGCTTCAAAAAGTAAGTAGTAACACACTTACACTAACATATGAATAACGCTGCACGTTGATGTTAGTGTTTGACACATTGTTCTATTTATTTTGCAATAACTCTGACTACATCCAAAGGAGCTTTTCATTCTATGCCAGGGTCATACCCAGAAGAAATGATAACAAATTGAAATGGATCAGGCTAAGTTTATTACCTTCAGATAAAGTTCTCAGTGATAAGTGCGTCCACCTTGAACACCTATACATTGGTGGATCCTTGCTGACATTGAACCAATAAGTGTTCGGGTGTCGCTCTACGCCTGCATGTCTTGTGCAGTCAGTTGTTGCACAGTTTGTGCTGAGTGACCACATGATCTAACGTGTCTACTCCTGTCATCCCAGACATGCTGTATAGGGGAAAAAACTGGGAACATTGCCAAATTGTGATTGTAATCTCTTGAAAAGCTTGCACTGTGATGGCCACAGTATGAGGATGGTAATTATCCTGTTGGAAAATGCGATTTGGATGTGGACATGAAAGGTATCACAATAGGGTGCAGCACCCCGCCCAGATAGTAGTGGGCTGTCAATATGCCTTCAACAACAACAAACTCAGTCCTCCACTACCAGTGTAAATGGTGTCGATTATCACTTTGCCACAGCCAGAATCGAGACTCGTCTCTAAAGACAAATGTACGGCATTCACATGTCAATTTGCGTTTTGCATTGTCGGGTTAGACGATGCTGGCAATGAAATTAGTTTAATGGAACACAATGCATAGGAGTCAGAGAATATAATCCAGCTTCAAGAAATTGGTTTACAATCGTCCGGGGAGTGAACATCTCTGTAACCACTGCTTGGATCTAGTCTGCAGTCACCCGTTTGCTGGCAACAGTCAACTACACAATTTGGTGATCTTTTCGTGATGTCATTCTTTGTAGATCTGTGCTTGCTCTAGGAGTACTAGAGCCTTTTTTCATCCACTGTGAAACAAGTCTACATACTGATATTGCAATAAGGCCAATGTTTCGAAGGATTTCACTATATGATGCACCCATTGCAAACACGTCAATTCCCCGACCTCTCTCACAGTTAGGCATTTGCGTGTAGATGGTTGTCACTCTTCTACTTAGCATACTTGGTCAACAAGAACTTGTGGAAAGAAAGTGTCCTGTTACACCACACTGTTCACCACTTATACGCTAAAAAACCTAGCAATGTTGCTTAATAAATAGCGACGTAATTCTAATACTATTAAATGAAAAACTTTCAATTTTTAATCACATTACGCTCTTCATAAGGGGATACTTGGGTCCAAATTTCATTTATTTATCACAACTCCATCTGGGTGTTGCAATTTTAATTTTCGCCGGTGTAAATGTTTTCAGCCTACTGCGACCAGCACCATGACCATGCAGAAATTGTTGCATCACCAAGTTGCCAATTCTACAGCGAGTTAGCGATCACGTTAGCTGACAAAATAGTACGAGATATTCTTTATTCTCCAATTAAAAACTAATTGATATACACATTCATGATCTATAAGTGAGTGGTGCTACATAATATACCCACCGTTCATCACTGGACTATTCACTATTAAAAATGGAAACTAATGCTTAAAAATACTGTAAATCAATCCTTGTAAAATTTTGTTGCTAAATAATGATTTAAGAGTAGAGTTAGGCATTTGATGAATGTGCCATCTCAAAAATGTGAAGTAACTTGAATACGTAAATATGAATGAGTATGTATAACATGCCATTATGAAATGCCTGAAGTAATTCCATGAAACACTCAGTTCAGTCAAAACAGTCTCAACACTTTCCACATTGCCGGTCTCGAAACAGAATCGAAGGTTTTTCGCACATCATGCTAAAAGGAACGTTTTCCGTTTCCCTCTGTGGAATTTGTTGCAAGTGGTTGTCTGTAGTGAGACAGTTATATTTTTCATTTCCAGGGAAATTTTTTATGTGATCATTCTTTCCGTCAGGCAGTAAAATACATATATATATTTAATTAGTTTCCTTCGTTGTATTTATTTCAATCTGTAGCTATTATGACAAAAATGTGGAAAATATAGAGCCTAAATCAAGTGTATTTTCAGTTAAGCTGATAACATTCGGAAACAAAAGCAAAAATCCTTAAAAACAATTAGGTCTTCTAAGTCGATATGGTGGTTGTCAATAATAGCTTCTATATTTTTTGTTGAAAATGACTAAGGCACCGTTTACAACACCTATTCGTTTCGTCAGTTTTATTTTATTTATTTCTTTTTTCTTTTTTAGGATTGCAAGGCCGAGGTTTACCTCTCTCGCCCACCGCACTCTATCTCATAGACCTAATTATTTTAACGTTCATTGAAAACACAATTAAGATACATGGAGATATTTCAACAAGAAATGGGATTTAAGAATATAATAATTGTTTCAAAAAAAACATAAAAACCGCCTTCAATAAAACACACTAAAAATTTTAAAATAACTTTATACCTTGCTTAGAAGAAAATACATCTGAATGGACAATATTTTATATTACTGTTATTGAAATTTTTACATTAATCAGTCATTTTGGGAGTCGGTGTCAGCTGTCACATCGCGAAGAACCAATTACTGAACTTTATTTGCTGTTCGATGCGACACGGGGAGTAAGAACAAAAATTAGAAATATTTTACAGCCTGTTGTGAGGCAGATATTGTTATTGCAGGAGAGAGTTTAGGGGAACAAATTAGACTATTTTAATCTGTGGCTCGACCTCGTTTGTCGTCGTGGCATGTCTCTGGCGTTACAGTGTAGTTGGTAGGCTGCACCATGCGGTACACGCTTTACAGTTAGTGTAATATCGGCATATCATCTGTATGTTTCAAGTTGAAACGTGTTTCTGATTTTTATGTTGTTATTCCTTATTGTTTTTATCTTTTTGTTTCTCTTGCTTTGGCTGACACTGGGGGTAAAAGGGAAGAGGGATTGGGCAGTTGTATACCAAACGTAGACTGTCTTTTCTGTTTTCATCTAAAGTATGTGTGGGTAAATTTCCATTGATATCAGATCGGAAGGTATGTATAAAAACCAATTAAGGGATGAAGAGGCGAAGAGTAGTTTGGTTTTTGTAAAACTAGTGTGGGCAGTATTTCTCTTTGTTTTAAAGTATACATTGCAAAGATCCATCAAAACTGGATAAAATCCGTTGCTTTGTGTAAAGAACATACTCAAAAATTAAATGGGATAAGGGAGTGAGCAGTTGGGTTTTGTAAACAGAATGAAGACACTATGTTTCTCTTTGTTTTTAAGTTTACATGTGCAGTTTTTCATCTAAATCTGATAAAAACTGTGGGTATCTATAAATTGGGGAAGGGGGGATAAATTAAGAGAGGTTTGGGTAGAAGGGAAATGGGGTTGTGCTTCTACAAACCAAATTTAAACGGAATTGTTCTATATGTTTTAAAGTATACGTGTGCAAAGATCCTTCAGAATCGAATAGAAAATGTAACTTTGTATAGAGAATATTAACGAAAATTAAGGGAATGGAAAGGGGGAGAGGTGTCTGGCTTCTCCAAACCAAATGTACACAGTATTTTTCTGTTTGTTTTGAAGTATACGTGTACATACTTCCTTCGAAACCGAGTAGAAATTGTAACTTTGTATGAAGAACATTGACGATAATTAAGAGGGTTGGAAGGGGTACAGCGATTGAATTTTTGTAAAACCAATGTGAACAGCATTTTTCTTTTTTTCTTTGTTTTAAAGTATATGAATGCAAACTTCCAGCGAAATCAGATTAAAATATGGGTTTGTACAAATATTAACGGATATAAAGGAGGAGATGGGTAGGTTTATTATTATTTTTTTTATCAGAAATCTTCTCCATGGAAAAATTCGTATATGTACCAACGTTTATAGTGATTGATCTAGCAGTCTCTTATAAACGACATTGACAAAATTTAAGAAGGTGGAAAGAATAAGAGGTGTAGGTTTTTTTTTTTTTTTTAAATAAATGTCAAGTATTTTTCTCTTTATTTTAAAGTATAGGTGTGCAAGGATCCACCCTAATCGGATAAAAGCTGTGATTCTGTATGAAAATTATGGGGTGAAAAGAGGGGGAGAGGGTATTTTTCGTTTTTTTTTTTTGTCAGAAATCTTCTCTATATATAAAAAAAATGCATACATATATCTGCCAACTTTCATGGAGATCGGCCAAACGGTTTCGACTGTAGCTTTTTAAAAAAAACATTGATAAATATTAAAGGGGTGGAAAAGTGGAGAGAAGTACAGTTTTCGCAAACAAAAAGTTGACGGAATTTTTCTCTTTGTTTCAAAGTAAAGGTGTGCAAAGGTCCATCAAAACCAAATAAAATCTCTGGGTTTCTATAAAAATGAATGGGTCTAATGGGGGAGAGGGTATGGTTTTCGGATTTTTTTGGTCAGAAACCTTCTTCGTGAAAAATACACATAAGTACCAATTTTCATGGTGATCAGTCAATCTAACTTCGCATAAAGAAAATTGACAAAAATTAAGGGAGTAGAAAAAGGAAGAGGGGTTGGGCTTTGGCAGACCAAATTTTGACAGTATCTTTCTCTTTATTTTAAAGTATACATGTGCAAAATTCTTTAGAAATAAAAAATGTGGGTCTTTATAAAAATTAAGGGCTGTAAAGGAGGAGAGGGGGTGGTTTTCTTTATTGTTTTGGTCAGAAACCTTCTCCATAAAAAAATATGAGTATATGCCAACTTTCATGGAGATCAGTTAAATGGTGTCGACTTCAGCATTGTATAAAGAACACTGACAAAAATTAAGGGGGTGTAAAGGGTGAAAGCGATTAATTTTTTGCAAACCAAAAGCTGACAGTAATTTTCTTTGTGTTTTAAAGTAACAGTGTGTAAATTCCCTTTGAAACCGGATAAAAATGTGGTTTTCTATAAAAATTAATGGTTGTAAAGGAGTAGAGGACGTAGTTTCTCAAAAAAAAATTATATGGGACCACTTTGAAGGTATACCCTACCCACTAACACTATTTCATTAAAATCCGTTCTCAGTTCGCGAAGATATCGCTGAACATACATAAAAAAAAAAAAAAAAAAAATACAGACGAATTGAGAAACTCCTCCTTTTTTTTTAAGTTGGTTAAAAAACCAATTACAAACAATAACAAGGTAGTAATATTATTGCTTCAGCCATACAATGAAAACGAAAGCGTCATACTTATTAAGTGTTATTATTTTAACAATGGTTATTTTCAGTACAGAATGCTACTAATGAATTTAAGATAGCAGTAAGAAAAAAAAACAGTAAAAACTTTCTCACTGGTAAATGTAATATGTTGAAGAAGTTAAATCGAAAATAGTCAATAAACATTTAGAACCACGTATAATCTGAGAGATTGAATGCAGGCTTATTATAAACTAGCTAAACCCAACTTTTCTCTCACTAAACTTTTCAACACGAATAGTCACTTATTCCTTGTTATAGGAGGGATAAGGGTAACATTGTTTCTAGAGTCTAGTGTGCTGTGATTTCAAATCTGTTCTTTACAAAATATTGTGCCATAAATAAAACAGAAGAGAACATCTGCTCGGATTTGTCCAATAAGATATAAATATGAAGATTGATTTATAAGAAAAGTTGTACTCTTTACTCTTCTTAGCACGATAAGAACTGTTTAAAATCTGATTTAGAGAAAAATATTAAAGGGAAATTTCTGCAAAAAGAATAGTCAAGCTGTTCCATGAAAAGGCTGCAAATTTTTTTCTGAATAATGGTATGAATACAGAAATATAAATCCGAAAAACGTATCATAATTGCAATGGAAAAAGAGGAATGCGTATTGGTGACAAGGGAATAGAGTGTGTAAGACTTTCAGACTATATGGTCTTGCTAGCACAAAGCGAATAAACTCTAAAAATACGCTGAAAGATCTAAATGAAGCTTGTGAAGAGTATTGAATAAGAATCAATTAAACAAAAACAAAAAGTATTATGATTGGTAAAGGATGAAAATATAGATCACGCTGATATCAGCCAAGAAAAGAGCCTTCAAATATCTTGGAAGTACAGTCACTGAGGACTTGAGATGCCACCAAGAGGTGAATACTCGTATTGTTGTAGCGAGGGAAGCGTTTTATAGCAAGAGGCGATTATTAAGTGGGAAAGTAGATAAAGCACTGAGGAAAAGATTGGCAAACGATTCGTATGGAGTTTTGCTCTTTGTGGGACAGATACATGTACACTGAGACGAGAAGATGAAAAACGAATTGAAGCGTATGTGGATATGGAGAAGGAAAACATTAATGGGAGAAGTGAGTAATATTGAAGTGCTAGAAAGTGTTGTTGAGAGGAGGAAACTGCCCCAAATCAAACATAAAGAAAGAAGAACTGGATGGGACACTTCCTGAGAAGATTATGCTTGCTGAAAGACGTCTTGGAAGGACTAGTTTGTGAGAGGAGGGTAATGGGAAGAAGGAGAAAAGGGATCACAGATAATATCAAAGGAATTTCACTCTACATTGACGTAAAGAGGAGGGCAGAGGACAGGAGAGTGTAGAGAGCAGTCATGTGGAAACCTGCCTCAGGGCATAGCACTAATGATGATGATGAGTTATGAAATGAAGCACGGGTGACGTCCAGGTACTGAAATTCAGAGGATATGGGTTCAAAACTGGTGTGAAAATGTTTTGGCGTTCCGCAGTTTACCACGTGAATGGCAGTTATATTTCATTATTATACTGGAAGCAGAGATCTTTCTTTTCTACGAGTCACTTGTTGATGATTCATGAAGGGCTATTAAAGAAAACTAAAAGGAAACGGTCGCTCCATATAAATAGGGTGATTTCATGTGACGAGTAAGTAAAATCTGACATGCCGTCGTTCACGTCGAAACTGCTTGTCAGGAAAAAGTATCTTGACGGTGATTTACTTGGTCTCGTATCGTACATAAGGCCTTACTGATCATAAACAAATAGTTTTATAGCAAATAACTTCTAATACTAAGATGTAAGATAAGAAGCAAAGTTACTAGTGAATGATTTCAGCAAACTGCACCACCACCTAGACAAGTTTTCGCCTGCCATCATTCTCTCGTTCGTTTAGTTCTGAGAAATGAGAACCTCGTCATACTGAACAATTTCTTTACAGTCTTGTGCTCGATAAAATGGCTTAGTCCTCTTAAACTGGTAAAGAAAATTACATATTAGTTTCCACTTCATATTTTACTCATTTTTGTCTTGCTCCACCAGTGTATAACTATTCCTTCGGTTTAGTTTCAGCTATACTGAATTCACAATAACAGTCACACTTCCCGATTCCTATTTCTCGTATCAACTGCACCTGAAGCATTAAGCAGACAAGCGTGTCTTTCACATTGACGTAGCCGCTACACTTTATACTTCAGAAGCTTCCAAATATGCTTTAACAGAGCAACATCAAATTGAAGAAGAACTTAGTGACAATGATTGACGCATCTTGGTGTCTGCATCATAATTAAGATGGAAAGGATTGTCGATACACCTGCGAGATGTCTATTGATCACGATAAATTAATGAGATGTTTTGTCTGTAATAATAATTTCAATAATGACTTTAATAATATGAACCGAATTTTGGAGTGGGATGACATGCCTCATTGATACTAGCATGACTATATCGTACTACCATGATTTTTTTAAATAATCTTTTCTATCCTTCCTTGATATCAATATCACCTTAAGTAGATTTACAACCGTTTTCGTGGAAAAAAATACGAGAATATTAAATTTATTATTCAAAAGTTTTGGTCATTTCTCATATTTAGAAGAAAAAAAATAGGTAGCAAGTAGGTTACAGAAACATATAAAATCTTCAGAGTTTCAAGATAAAAACTTTAATCAATTTACTACTAAAATATTAACTGTGATATACTAGACGAGCAAATCGTTTGTTTACGTGTTACCAAAATATGATGAAAAAGAATGGTAAAGGCGCGGGAATTCAGTTCAAATTATTGTACTCGTTTGTTCCAGTCCAGCTATAGTGGAAATTTTAGTTTTTATTAATTGCTGGTAAAATAATTGTTCCAAACTTTACATACTAATAAAACAACCTCTTTTGAGTTAAAAAAAAGAGTCATGGAACCACCTTCCTTCAAAATCGAAGGTTCCTGCTTCAATTCCCAGTAAATATTATTGGGTAAATTTGCTTTTTGAATGTGAAGGAAGCAATGAATTCTCTGTAATTATATTTAACATTAATGTGAGATTCTGTAAGGATAGAAATGAAATTTCCATCAATTTGATACCCTTTCACCAAATCGAGATTGTTAGTGTACAGTTGTACTATATCGATTTTATTGAAGTACTATACAGTTAAAATTTTGGTTAAACTTTAATTTTGAATCTTTTTTATGATAAAAACAATTTTATCAGAAAAAAAAAATGTTATGAAGAACTTCCATTTCCGGGTGGCTGTGATTTGCTAGTATTAATTCAGTTCGTCGAGGTAAAGCATAACTAAAAACATAAATATTTTATGAACCGTAAGGTAGCTCAACATAGAAAATATTGGTATAGCGTTGTTGCCTAGATAAAAATATTTATTATGATAGCCCTATCAACAATACATTAAACGGTTGGTTGCGGAATACATAGATATTTTTGCTGAAGAGACTTGAGCTACACGTTTTCCATAGTCTTACACCGCATATATTGTCTGGCGTACACTGTAGCTCAAAGATTTAATTTCCTGTTCCGCTGCTAGTTGATGTAGAATAATGAGACTTACGTCAGATTTTAAGTCAGACCTAAAAAATCGTGGCTGCCTCTGGATTCGAAACGAAGTCCAGAATTTTTAGAGAATATAATAATGAAAGTTTTTTTTTTTTTTTTAGTTCCATATTGATAAGAGAATTCTGTAATTGACTAAAACCTGCAATCATTTCACTGGTACATGAACTCCGCGAAGTTTCATTGTGTTGTTGCCGTTGATTACCATTACAAGAAAGATTTACTCGACGGAAAAATTGTTTACATAGCTTAACCCAAAACTATCTAAGCCTTGTTCACTATAAATAACGACCCAGCAGATTAATTGCTAGAACTTCATATAAATTTTACAACGGCAGATATTTAATGGCGAAAGTCTCTAAGGATGCGGTGTTCCCTCACCTGTGGCTTATTTTGACTACACATCTCCGATGCGCCTGATTTGTATCCAACTATAACAACACCCAACCATTATTAGACAAGCGGAAGGGGTATCCATTGTGGATTTAATCATTGCTGTATCTTCAGCATCTTTATTCATTCACTGGTTAGAGATATCTGGATGGATAAAAATTTACTATCCACATGTTCTTGGCTGCCAATGAGAAATCGTGAGTACCCCAGACGCACGTGTCAGGCATGTTCCAGACATCGTTAAATGTAGGAACACTGGGTCAACCATGTTCGATAGTGGCACGCGGAGGCGTAGCTACTATGGGGCTAGGCGATGCAGTGCACCGGGGCCCCTACGCTCAGGGGGCCCCAAGCGAACCTCAGGGGGCCCCCAAGCGAACCTCCTTGGACCCCCAAGCGCAGTTCAGAGGGCCCCTACCAGCAACACAAAGCAAAAAAAAGGTCGCCCATCTGGCCTGAGGGCCCAAAATAATTTTTTTGCACCGGGGCCATTGTTGACCTAGCTACGCCACTGGTGGCACGAGCATATCGTCAAAACGCTTTTTATGTAAAAGAGCCATTTAATCTTGACCGAACGTTCTGGATAAATATTATTCGTAATTAAAGGGCTCACGTGGCTTCGAAAACATGGTGTAGGAGCATGCGTCGTAATGGTGCAAATATCCAATGATCTGTGAGATGCTTTGCAATGGAACTAGATATATTGCTTGTTGGAGTCTTGTTGCAGAACAATTAAAAATAAATAGAAGGATTACTGGTTAAACCGGTTTCAAATAATAACACATCGCCATTGTTGTCATGTCTGTATTGTCCAGCTACTCAGTTGCTATTGTAATAAGTACCGATACTTTAATTTTGATGCTAGACAACTAACTGGTTACCAAGTACGGCTTACATAAATGTGTGTAAATTGTTTTGAAATTTCAGCAACTACCACTAGACAATTTCTTTTCCGGCGGAAGAGAAAAGACAATTAAATCCTAGTTGTTCCAGTGGGTGAGCAGTTAAAACTCGGATTTGTAATTCGGGAGGTCGCGTACTCGCTGCTCAGATATAGATTTTGACAGTTTCACTAAATCACTCCAGTTCAACGACCGGATTATTACTCAAAAGGTCATTGCTGAATTCCTGCCCATTCCTTATCTGCAGGACTCTTGACCTTATATACATGTTTTTTTTTTATATACTTGCATATATTATTAGAAACTATTGATCTATAATGCCTTCAGTTGAGTTATGTTATCATGTCTAGAGCGAGTCAAAGGCGAGAGGAATCTCGCACATTCTGTCGCAAGTGTACAGTGGCGTATTAACTTATTTTTAAAACATCTTGTATTATTTTGTGACTGTACAAGTTATTGAACAAGTGATTGAAAACAATGTTTTCTCACACGCAGGGAAAGGCGCCCAACAGTTTCAACATGTGGGGCGTCTTGCTTTGAGGCATTTTAGTGCGGAGAGGCTACTGCGGTTGCAAATAAGTGGCAGCCAAATGGCTCGTAAATATCTGGCATAATCTCGAAGGGCAACTTGTCGAGTTAGGTGGACAGGATAGGAGGTTTCACGTAGGAACGCGTACGGCGACGTTTCTATCACTTTCACGATACACATGATACTTTCATTCGTTCAGGTCATGGTTCATAGAAAAAGCTATTTTCCAAGAGAGGGAGCGAGTTTCTCTAAATGATTGCCGAGAAAGAAGAACTCGTTTCAAGTCCAGCACTGGTGGGAGCAGGAGTCATGAATGGCAGCCTAACTCTCCTAGGAGCAGGAGTAACTTATTTCAAATTTGGTTCAAGACGGAGCGTGGGTAAGAACTTCAAGTCTAGCTCCGGTAGGAGCTGGAGTGAAAACTTCTAGGCGACCTCTGGAGTAGAATTGTACCGCAAGGTAAGGTACACAACATGTGATGAAGTCCAGTACGCCTCAGTGTAGTGCTGAGAGCATACATAATGTCGTAAGGTGATACCTCAATTGCTGTCGGGTATGCAGAGGGGGTATTATTCGCAGTTCAGCGCCACTGAAGCGTCACTGCTGTATACTCGCCCGGGTTGTCAAGCTCAGCTTATCTAGTTAGCGTGAACAGCTGACGCTTAACGACAGCGCCGAAGAACAAGACAAAACGCGACGATACGGAAATTGGCATACTTTTGAAGCTAACCGACGAGACGCTTTCAGACAAATTTCTAATGTAATCACACTCATGTTGCAAAATTGAAGACAATAAATGATTCTTGTCTTTTTGGATTAAATACTGTTATTAATTACATCAAGGACCAAAATCCCACATTCCGTTAATAAGTAACATTGAATTGAACGTTAATTAATTTCAGAATGGTTGGACCACCAATGCAACATCCTGCAACGTTTAATCTCAACTACATGACATTAAAAACTGTGGTGATATTTATCGATACCACCCCCTTTAAGCTTTTAACCTACTTTTTTAAATGTTTTATTTCTGCCGATACATTCCAGGAAATATGCTGGTGTATGATCCCGTGACCAGGGCCGCATTTAAGCATAGGCTACATAGGCTGTAGCACAAAGAGAGGTCCGCGCCACAACCCTGGGTCTCCCGCCTGGGTCAAGTAGAGCTAAAAAAAAAGGTCGCCCACAAATTTTTAGCGCGGAATTCGGAAAATTTCAAAAAATTTAACTGACAAGGCCCCCTCCCCCCGCATCACCTGTATACTGTAGCTTAGGGGCCCAGAGAGCCTAAATGCGGCCATGCCCATGAAACACTCAGGCAACCTAGCTAATCTTCACGCCAGCGCCCTTATAATATCCTCAGGGTCGATTTCTAGTTTCATAGTTTGTTCGGAGCTACTTATATTGAGAAACTTATTCTCCAACATTTCCAGTCTCAGTCCTAGATCATAGTTCTTGGTTCATTAAATCATAAGTTGGCCTATATATTTTTCTCTTTTAACATCTTTGGTAACTATCCTTATCGTTAACTTCCCGAATACCTTATCTGACATTCAACTTTCTAACACATTCCTTGAAGCTTCAACGACTGCTCCCCCTCTATTTAATCAAGATTGTATCTTTAGCTTCCCTCTTTGCTGCTATCAATTATTTGTAAAAGTATTTTGATCACCTTCTGTTTGCTTGTGGTTTACTTAATGGTGTTCTTTTCTTATCTACCTCTTTAGCCACCTCACTTCTCTATTATAGTAAGCAAGTTTTGTGGGTACCTTTATATCTTGTTTTTGAAAATAAGTTTCTTTTACGATTATTTTTATATTTTTGAACCGTTTTTAATTCCTATCCACTGTAATGGGTCCCTCCTTCTTCATGTAGTAATTTTTCCTTGTTTCTGCACCCGTACAAATGTATAATTATACCTACCAACTGTTCATCTGATTGCGACTCTCTTATAACCATCAGAACAATTTCATGGTCACAATTCCTCCATAACCTGCGATCTCACACTTATCACCAGGCTTTATTAAGAACATATACAATCAGCTTTAACCTTTCTTCTTTGTTCTGTCACTTGTTTAAAGCGTGCTATCGTTTCTAAAATATTCACAAATGTATGCTCCTTTTTGTAATTAATTTTATGTCCTCCTAGACCTCACCTGATAAATTTTAGTCCCAGAAGAAGTGATCTCTCTACTCCCTACTCTGACCTCTGAATTTAAATTTGTTTCTCCCAGAGATTTTCATTAAGATTACTCATTATTCCACTACG
Source organism: Vandiemenella viatica (assembly GCA_031002005.1). NCBI lineage: Eukaryota > Metazoa > Arthropoda > Insecta > Orthoptera > Morabidae > Vandiemenella > Vandiemenella viatica. The sequence goes on from JARYHS010008074.1 coordinate 351,699,691, forward strand.
GCAAACCGTCAAGACCAGTAGCTTTGCTATCAATCCATCAGAATTCAATCCCTAGCAACTGAAGGTTATGAATAATAGCCATTAGATATTTTAACAAACAATTTCCTTGTTCTCTGCACTACATCTTGTAACCTTTTCAGAAAAACCCCTGTGTAACACCAGCTGCTTTAATCAAGACCTAGCCCATATAGCTATTTAATGTTTATGCGTTTCAGCTACTTTACTGAAATCTGTTACGTTGTACGTTAAGCTGCTACAGGTCACGCAATGTTTTTATTTGTACTTTCCTTATAACTATTAACACTTCCATTGTTTCACCAATTTCATCTTGACTTATACGTTTGTGACCATCATTCCTTTGTTAACCTATCTTTATTGTCTATTGGTAGTCTCCAATCTAAAAATAAAATACTGTAATGTAGCTGGGAATGGTCTTTATTAAATCTTTAGCTTAACCGTTCAGAAAGAATCTCCTTCCTCCCTCTATACCAGTTTATTAGTGTTATTATATCTGTCTTCTTCATTTATGCCATTTATAGAAAAAAATTATTCATCTATATCATTATGAACGAAATAACATAAACCTTGAGAATATTCATAATTTTAATAGCTGAAACCAGCAAAATTAACTGCACTATTGGTGTGATAATCTAAATTAAAATGACTGATCAGTATGTTATCGCGTTAACGTTTTGCCATAGTACTACAGCAAACGTTTCTACCAGATCATAACACGAGTTTGCAAATTATAAGAGTAATTCATGGAAGTGCGAACGAAATTTTCAAATTATAGACTTCTCTTTACCAGACAGAAATATGTTGCTAATATTCACTATCAGTTTCAATGAAGACTTGTAACCGAAATACAATACTAAGATTATAAAAACATAATTCTTTAATTCGTAAAACTTTAACATATAAGTTACATTATTAATACAATAATAAGAGCTTTTCCTGAAGTAATGACTAAATAAAATGTTTTATTAAAAAATTAGTATCACGTTTAAGTACGAAGACAAAATTTTGGTGGAATTACAATAATAAATTATGAAGTCTGAAAATGAAGGCACTCTGGTAGTGGTGTCACCAGCGGTGAGAGAACCTGACGCCTGCGCTGTAGCGGGGCCTGCCGCGGGCGGGGCCGCGGTACACCCGCTCCCAGTGGCCGCCGGCGTCCACTCGCGTGTTGCCGTCTCTGCTCCTCCACACGCGGCCCTCGCCCTCCGCCCTCACCACTGTGCCCACGCCTCTCTCGCGGTGGACGTCCACGCCGACTCGGCCGCGTGGTTCCTGAGGCCTCGGAGGCTGCGGCTGGTTCACCGGTGACACGTAGCGGCGCTCACGGATCGACGGCTCCTGTCAAATAAAACACGATACAGACTGAACAACGGAACATGACATAGCACAGTGGCGTTCACAACAAACTTTACTCAGGGCGAAACTAAAATGAACTTTCGGTGCCCAGGACACTTTCACTAATTATACTCCACGTAGTATCAAAGCGTCAAATTAGCGATCTGGTGGCTCAATGGTTAAGGCATGTGGCTCGAGATAGAAAAGTCACGTGTTCGATTTGGCAGGGATTTCAAATGCGCTTAAACCGATCTTCAGCTCTGGTCCAGATTGTTGAGCAATGTGAAGTACACCTGAACGCTTATACTGCAGGTTCCCTTTACCAATTGACATAACCGGCTTAGGTTATCGTAGCTTCGACAGAGGCAGAAGCGTGGCAAATGTCCCGGCCAATAATGCAATACGCATTATTACTACTAATGTGCCCAACCAACGTTTGTTAATCATAAGGATTCTTGTATTCGTCTATTCTGCTGATGATAATAAAAATGGGGGGAAGCTCTTACCCACAGTACTCTACATTTTTTAACGAATCCGTTGTCGACAAGCCACAAAATTTCAAAAGCAGGAAAGGTCACCAGATGTGCAGATGTGCTTCCCAGCACCATGGTCCCAACTAACGGGTAAATTCCTCTCAGTCATGGATACATACGGTGATCATAACGGCAGGTACAATACTGATTATTCAGTCACCCCTTATTTATAGTACTTTTTCTTTTCCGCACAGTTTTTATAAATCCCCTCTAACCCTAAAATACACATTCCCTGCTCATAGTCAGAGCAGTAAGCGAACTACTTCCCGAGATTTGAAATAGATAGTTGAAATGTAAGCTAATCTGATTCTTGTTGTATTCAGTGAATGAAATTCTTTTTGCCTGTGAACTGAGTAGTCAGGCTTGCTGATTACACGTACGGTAAGGGGGATTAAATGTGATTCTAAGACCGAAACACGTTAGATGTGTAGGTAATTTAGATATTGCAATGTACAGTTTAATTTCTACAGTTCATAGGTTTTAAAATACACAAGAAACGCGGTCACTTTCGAGTACATGTAGTACTCTGCGACTAAACATTTGAACTTCAGAAATGTTGAAACATGTGTGGGGACTATTCATCACAAGCTCAACAGAGAGATCATTAAGATTGGGATGAGAAAATACTCTCATGAGAGTTAGAAGAAGACTTCTTTAGAAGTGGGGAAAAATTCTTACTTCTGCATCTGAAGAGAAGTTGTAGTGAACTGGACAAAAGTTGAGGAAGAAAAAAGATAAGAAGCATGGAAATTATTTGAATGGCTCTTCATTCACTCTCGGTGATGAAATAATAAAATCGGCCAGACATGTAATTAAAGGTAATCACTGAATAAATAAAGCCGTTATATACCGTTACCATGTTTGACGTAAAATTACTGTAATATTTACCTGTTCTTCTGCTGGCATTGCTCCGCAGAAAGAGGCGACGCACACTAAGAGGAACAGCGCCGAAATCTTCATTCTGGGCGGTGCTAGGGCTACGGCGACTGCTAGGGCTACGGCGACTGCTAGAGTCTGGAACAAATGAAAGGTAACGAGTTTCCAAGAACATTTCTTATCACATATCGTTAGTTAAAAAATTTAATGTGTATTTATATATTCCTTTAGCTTCTTGAATCATGATGATTGTCTTTTGGAGTTGTGTTCCTGTCATTCGAATATTGACATGAATTGGAAAGACTAATCTAGACCAAAGTCTATATCAGTCAGCTACGTCACAATTTAGCTAAAAAGATGTTGGTAATAAATTCTGTATGAAAGAAGAAGGAACTGAATCAGTTCGTGAATGCAGCGAGTCATCTGCATCCTACTCTCGTCCTAATGATATGGAGCTTAAAAGGCCGTTAAACCTTAATCTTCCACCGTCGCTTATAAAATTTGATTAGAAGAGCGTACGTGTAGCAAAGTGCATAAAGCTATAATTAATTAGACCTGCGATTTTTCTTTTTATTCCTAGCCCAGCAATGTCCGCAGATAGATTTCTATTGAAACGGAAACATAGTGTTACAGCTAGACTACTCTTACAACAGATTACAGCAGATTCAGCCAATCTCTCTCGAAGGTAGGCTTTTACAATCACATCAAGTCATTTGAATATAAAATAAGAGATGCACTGTGTATTCGAAATGTTAGAATGCATCGTCGCATCATTTTTACTGAATTCCTAAAAATGTAATCCAAACACGAAACCATTTGAAAACTGAACAAAAAGTGATCATACCCGTGACTGAACGTATTTATATGTTAATTCGGTTACACGCATCTCATTACATATATTCTACGGCATAGAGTTTAATGCAGAGGTAACCGGCATTAGCAACACGAAACGATTAAACTAGCGTAAGTCTGGTCTAGTCAGATTTAATAGTGTAGTTGATAAGAAAATTACTGGGCAACCTACACTAATTTCACAGCAGTTACCAGCGTTAAATTTTTCTATGGTCGAGCCTTAATAATAGGAGATAGCAGGTCATCAGTCTCATTTTTCGATCTACTACATCTACATCCATACTCTGCAAATCACAAACATTGTGGGTGGCAGAGGGTGCTAAGCACCAATCCTAAACCCGCGCATTCCAATCCCGAATGGGGAGAGGAAAGAAGGAATACATAAAAGCATCAGTAAGACATCTTATTTCTCGAATCTTATCCCTCCGGCCAATGCGACGTAAAAAGGTTGGCGGAAGAAGTATTTCATTGCACTCGGAATTTAAATTTTTCGCATATTCTTCGAACGCAAGCTACGTCGTCTATCTTCCAAACTGTCCCAGCGCAATCTATGTATCAATTCTGTCACGAATCGAACGGCTCTCCTCTACACCCTCTCCACTGAGTCAATCAGAAACTTGCGAAACGGATCCCAAACTCCACAGCAGTAATTCACATGCGGACGCATTAGTGTTTTATGCGCTATCTCCTTTGTATGAGTATTACAATTCCTCAAAATACGACATATGAATCGCAATTTAGAATTAGCCTTACCTACGGCGGAAGTTCTGTGCATGTCCCATTTCATGTTGCTTTGTACTTTCACCTCCAGATACTTCAGGGAATCAATCGTGTCAACAGCTGAATTGTTTATTTTGTACTCGTGGGCAAACTGATTCTTTTTGTTACTAATCCGCATTGTCTTGCACTTTTTTCAATTAAGTGTAAGCTGCCATCGACGGCACATATCGAAAATAGCATCCAAATTGCGCTGAATTTCTAAGCAATCGTCGGAGCACCTTATTTCCCTGTAGATAACTGCATCGTCGGCAAACAATCGCAACCAGCATTTGACGTTGTCACCTAGATCGTTTATAAATATTAAGAAAAGAAGTGGTCCTATTACACTTCCTTGTGGAACGCCCGAAGTAACATTTATCTTAGAAGAGGCTTCCCCGTCAACAACGACATATTGTGATCTACCAGTTAGAAAATCACGTATCCACTCGCAAATCTGAGCCGAAATCATCACCTTTAACTCAAAAACATTTTTGATATTTGTAAATGGCTGATTTATGCGGATGAATATACTTTTCCTTGAAGAATGAAACACGGATTAAAACGCGACTTGCCTGTTACTGTATTTGACGGTAAGATCTGTCAGTACTCACCAAAATGCTGCCTGATGGTTGGAGTGTCTGTTTGAGTTATGCCTTGTACTCTCCGCTCCGGGCTCATATATACCAGCATCCAGAGCATCGCCCGCTGATAAATCACATACGGTTCATCCCCGGTGCGCAGTTTCCTGTATGTGCTTCACATTTCGTAAATACTGCAGACAAGCAGAGTTCTTCGCTGGTTGTAAAAAGACTAAGAAAAAAGCACTGTTCTTATCGCGTCGAACCCGTGCCAACTGTATTGCGTAAGCCAAACAAATGCTATACGCCAGACTATGTGATACGCGCCAGCGTGGTGTCAGCTGAAGCAAATTCGAGAATACAAACATGAATGAGAAACCCATTGACCAATCTTTCCCAAAGCAACAGCCAATTGCACTGATACATATTAGTAGCTTCCATCCGTCTGCTTGTCAATAAGGTGTCCAGCACACCACAAACTTAGAAGTTTACATTGAGCGTCGTGGGTGAGCTGAAACGCCCTGGACTCGGGAGTACGTATGATTGAATCCCAGTCCGGCCATTCAGATTTGGGTTTTCCATGGTTTCCCCAAATCACTCCAGGTTAATTCCAGGATGGGTCCTCCAAAAAAGCTATAGCCCATTTCTATCCCTTTCCTTGTCTCCAGTCCATTCCTGCCTTTAATGACCTCGACGTTGACGAGGTGTAAAATATATATAAGTTCGTGTTTTAAAATGATATAACTCTGGACGTTTCATTAGATAACTATCATAACTTAACCAGTCATACAGGAAAATTTTCAACAAAGGCAGCACTGGATTTGAGCCAGATGTTGTTTGAGGCACACCAAAATCTAGGCAAACGAGAATTTGCACCAACTGACTAAAAATAATCTCAACATCCATATTCAGTCTACAAGGTGTTTGATTACATATTCATTCGTAGGGCATTAGGAGAAATGAAGAACGGTTCAAAATGATATGAATTAATAGTGGTAGAAATTTTTGTTACATACTTATTACACACCGCGGCAAAGAAATACAAAAATGAGAATTTTTTGTAGTGTACATTGCGACTACAACCGTTTTCCAAAAGGAACTTTATTTAGAAGAATCATAGATTGCAAGACATTGTCCTGTTAGTGTAAAGGTATTACAATCATTAAGACATATTTTTTCTGTATTTTATTTATTTGTCGTATGGCTAAGCAACTAATACAATACATATCTTATATCTTTAAATGAGCAATTCTTGTATATATATGTTTAGGATCTCGGAAACGGCTGTGACGTTTTGGATGAATTTTGATATTTAGATAACGTTTTGACTTTTAAGATTACCTAAATAGGTGTCTTCCCTACAAAAAAGCGAGTTTACAAAATACCAACAATTTTCTCACTCGGTAACTAGAAAACGACACTAGCGTTATCTCGTAGACAATTCATGTACCAGAAAGCATACAAATAGATTCTCTTTGATTTCAAAGAATATTTAAACGAACAGTTCTTATATACTGGCTGACCCGTGGAAATATTAGCACTGCATATTTAATTGTAAAACATTTAAAACATTCATCATTGGTTTTGTCAGAGATGATACTTTACAGAAACTTCTTTGAAAATAAAATTACCGGTACCAGTTATAAAGTAAATTTTCTTAAATCAGTTGTAGGTACAGTTCCTTGTGCTTTTAGCGACGCTTCTTCTAGTCCAGGCCGTATTTCAACCAAGCAACAATCATTAGGAACAAAATAAAACATTGAAAGTACATTTCCACCGTATAGTACTATAGTGGATTTTTTATTATTATTATTATTATTATTTATTTTTTTTTTTTTTTTTTTTTTTTTGTCCAGGCCGAATCTAATCCTAACCTCTTCGCTTTTGAGAGATATAATATCTCGAGAACTAAGAGATATATCAGAAAAATAAATTCATTATTTTCGATTTGTCTCGACGAGTTTCATACGAATTCATCAAACTTGGCTATGGCGAAATTTATTTTCTGGTCTAGATCGAATTTCAATCAACCACATCAGACTTTGAGATACAATATCTCGAGAACTATGCGAGATATATAAAAAAAATATTTTTTACTTTCAATTTTTCTCGTCGAGTTACGTAAGAATCCATCATCAAGGGTTATCGTAGAATCCCCTGAATTACCACAAATAATATTTTTCTTTGAAAGCAATTTCGATGTGGTCTCGCAAATGGATTAACACGATTTTTTTTTAAAAAAAAAAAAGGAGCAATTTTGTATTTGGTTTGTCGAAAAACGGCTCTAACATCATTATGTAGAAGGATCAGGTACCAGTAAGCCTACTGATGTTAGTTAAGCTTCTCTTTGGTTAACTGTGCACCTCAAACGACTAGGAAGCCTTCAAGCCTTTTACTTTAATCAGACTTTACTCGGAATCTTGGATATTGAACAGAAATCGAAAGATGCCGAGCGAAGATCGGTCAACCAGGTACTAAATATATACAATAACAATTTGATATCCAGTTCTTCCAGCCACTCTGTGACGGAACTTGTAGCTCCAAAAAAAAAAAATCTTCAAATGGTCCATCATACTTCCGTAGAGGGCATTCCCTGATAATATGCTCCACACTCTGGGAAGGAGCACTGCAGTCACATGCAGGACCCCACTTACACAACATGGCGTTTGCATTTTCGCATGGTCTGTTCTTAGGCGATTCAGGTTGACCCACAGGTCTCGGAATCCTGGAAGTCCAGTTGTGGGATCTTTAATATCTGGATGATTTACGGATGCGGAGTTCCATCATTACTGTGAAAGCGATATTACATCGTAGAAATAGAACTAAACAATATAGGTTCGTGATAATCGTTGCGTATACTTCTATGTATCTTTTACACGGAAAACGTCTTTTACGTTTTATCGACGATTTAAATACCATATTCAGTAATCGACCAGAAATGTCCATAGACAGAAATATAAAATGTATAATTGATTTTCGTTTTAAGTGTAAGGAGATATTCAGAATTTTTTAAAATCTTCTTTGAACTTAAAAAATGGCGCAGTGCTCCGTAGTTTGGTCTAAAAATAAATATCCATTAAATTGGAATCAGAACGATTTTTCACGAGTACACGAGATGACGTAACTATTAAACGCATAATGCTATATCCTTTCAAGATTTACGTGTCTTTACTATCACTGTGTATCTCATAACTTGTATTTCGGGGATTTAAGTTTCGTCGACGCTAGTGTCACTAGAGCCAGAAGAGGATTGGAGGCAAGGAACGGAAACGAATTCGGCCATTAAGTTTCGCTGAAACCGTCCGCATCTTACAACAAAGTGTCCTTCTCCTTGCATTTAGGCCTTACTTGAATAAAAACCTTCCATCATCTGATGCATGATGAAGAATTATGTGCAAATGAATCCATTAATGCTTAAATTATTTGAATACCACACCTAAAATTTTCCGTGGAATATGAAAGAGAAAAAGCTATTTAAAACATGACACTTCTTCTGACTGTTCTGTCAGTGTTCTGTATGTCCATTCATGAATTTAAGGAATTTTTTAAGTTTCGTTACGTGCAGTCAGTTTCAAGATTCAATTAAGAAAGTCCTGCAGTTGTGATTTCTCCATCTGATCGTATTTTATTCATAACAACTTGATTCTAAAATCTTTAATTAAGGCTATTTAGTTTTAAACATTTTCTCCCCCAAATAGCAAAGATATGACAAACGCTTCTTTAATGCTATTTCGTTATTGAATTTAAAGTGGATGGAAGAGGGTGAATTGCACGTATCCTGGGCATCGGAAGAGACATACGGAAAATGACAGGAGACGTCCATGGGATCATCTAAAGCAACCATTCGCCCACGGTGACCTAGGAAAAACATTGATAATACTATGAATACTATAAATAAGACGATAGTAATCCAGTTAATAAGAGTATTAACATCTAAAATGGTGTTATTTAAACACTCTGCTCCTAGTTTACATGATCAGGAAAGTTACTAGAAGTGACAGAGAACATTCAGGATAAAATTTGGGCAGAAGGGCAAAACAGGTGGAATGCCATTAGATACAAAAATAATTGTAAATTTTGTCATGTTGAAAAGAAGACAAATTATTATTACTGCCATGAATGAGAGTAGTATGGTTTAGCCGGTGTGCGCTCACAAAGGATGCCGCCCCTATTGTTATGCTAATTAGGCCACTTGACTTGAGGGCCACTTGACTAACCACTTGACTCGAGGGCCAGTTGACTTGAGGGGGGGCACTTGACTAACCTCAGTTTCCCCTCTATGTTTAGACCACATGAGCGACCCAGGTGTGTCACGGTCCTTTGTTGTCCTCCCCTCCCCAACTGTCAATCATGGCCACTTGTTTGAACACCTGCCTTCCCCCAACCCCAGGCCCTTGGGGTATTTTTGTTAGGCCACTTGAGCGATCCCAACCACACCAGGTGTGTCGCGCCAGCTCCGGTTTGTAATCGATTCACCGCGCAAGAAACCGGTTTGTAGAGCGGGCGGGCAGGTACAAACCTGTTGTAACCTAATACCCCGCGCCGAGAACCAGTTTTTGTAGAGCGGGCGGGTGAACAAAAACCGGTTTTCGCTACCTGGGGTAAGACGTTCACGTATTTACACTTGGCTAGGACATTCATGAATTGAAGTTTGATAATAATAAATAAAAACACACATTGTATTTAATTTGATTTTTTTTTATTTCACCCACCATTGGGCAATTAAAAATACATTTTTCAACGGCACATACAGCATTAAAAAATATATGTTCTTTACAAAGTTTTATCAAATTATTTTTTCTTGAGTTCTCGTAGAGGTGGTCATCCCAGATCTTCACCTTTTAGTTTTCCTTGGCTCAGTGCTTTATGCTTCGCGGCCAGGAGACAGAGGTTGTGGGAATGTTCGAAGTTAGTAACACTATCATAGTTTAGTTATTCAAAGATGAATGAGATTAAAAATATAATAACAACGCCAACTTGGACTACACTACATGTATTTTCAATGGGTTAATGAAATTTACTTTCATCTCTCGTAGTTCTAGGGTACAAAATATATTTAAGGATAGTGCAACTTTCCTAACAGCCATCATATAGCTAGGTGAAACTTTCTGTGCGAATTTTTATGACTAGCTACGTATTGCGATTTCATTTTAATGTCTCCATTTTATTCCTCGATAGTTCTTAACTCCTATGGTATTTACTTTCTGTTACTATAAAAGTGTTTCACGTAATTACAGATCTTTTAGCGCCAGAGCGACTTAGTGGTTAAAGCGTCTGACTGGGACTGAAAGGTTCCCCGATTCGAAATTCCGTATCGGTGTTGGATACTCATAGGCATGTAACTAGACATAGCTTGCTGTGAAGTATTCATGGTTCATTTTTCTACGTTAAACTGCAGGTGCCCTTAAGTAAGATAAGGAAGGAAGGAACTAGCCACCCCATCTCCAATATATCTCCTTCGGTAAGGTTTTCACCAGAAACTTAAAGTACTTCACTTTTAATTGTGCGCGCTAAGAGTGGCTGTTTAGAAAATTAAACTCCGCAAACAACGCAGTAGCGTTCACGCAGCGTCGTTGATGGTTGTACGTAGAGCTTGAATCGAAAATTTACTGCCGCTGCTGCATTGTAATAAATTATTTAGGTGGAATATACCGATTCCACTAGGATCATCCTGTACTAAGAAATGTTCCCAGGACGGCTGCAGAGGTGTTTCCTAGTGACCAAGACTTACTAACTGCGATAAGTTCGGCGAAAGACGTTTGTGACGGCGAGTGTTTTGGACAAAGTTTTGTGCATATTCTTACGACTCAGACCGAGCGTGGTGGGTGAGCGGTTAACTCTCTGGCCTCGCATTCGGGAGGACGCGGGTTCGAATCCCCGTCCAGGCATCCATCGCGCGCTAGTGAGAACAAACAAGTATCTGCGCATGCGAAGTAAATAAATATGGAGTCACTCACGTTTATAGTGCGATACACTGAATGTCAATTGTGGATAGGAACGGAGCTCAGTTTCCTTATTTCACCTGTATAATGTTGTGGAAAAGCCTTGTAAAATCGAAGGAAGTGAAGGCCTCTTCATGTCGTCCTCTCATCGTGAACTTTACAGGCGACAGAGATTGAATGAAGGAACTGGGGAGAATTCGACTATGGTCCTTTGTGGGAACCATCCCGGACTTCACCTCAAGCGGTTGCGGAAAAACCTTGTAAAATCGAAACTTGGTTGACCGGACAAAACCGCGTGGTCTAAAGTTCCAGACCAGTACAACCTGTATCAACACATGGTGGACTGGAACGGAGAGCTCCGGTTACCTTATTTTCACATGTCTAATGTTGCTGCTGGCAACGTTGTATGACAGATCAATTTATGTATACGGAGGTGGGTAAAGACGGTCTTGAAGTGTGTAACTTATATGGTAATCAACCAGGTTTGTATGGATAGTCCTACACGAAAAATTAATGCTATGGGAAAGCCTTTTTTTTCTGGCTTCACCTCGTTTTGACGTTCAAAATCGTTAGAAGCTGGGAAAGGACCGGGGAGCAAGTAACTGGAAGAAATTCGGCAAGTGACCTTTTGAACAAAACCAAGGTGAAATTCGATGTGTGTGCCGGACAAGGATTCGAAACCGCATCTTCCCGAATGCGAATCTCATGTGTATTAGTGTCAGGCCACGAAATAATGGATCACCATCGTAAGTGGATAATTATTAGCGTACCAGTATGGCTTTACACCTCGTCAAACATCGACATCATTAGAGGCGGGAAAGGATTGAAGCAGGGAACGGTCACCTGTAGTAATTTGGGGGAAACCATAGAAAAAGCAGAATATGGATGCTCAGACGGAGATTCGAACCAGCGCCCTTCTGAATGCATGGTCAGAGCGTTAACACTCACCCCACCATGCTCGGTAATTTTTCGTGGACAATACTGAAAAATATCTATTCTGAGAAGTAATTTTTTGGATGGTGCTTCGATAATTATGAAATTTCCAAACATCTGAAATGACTGGTTACGCAGATATTGCTGCTACCAGAGACACAGGGAAATAGTGTGAACTTTGACAAAACATCTTTAGCTGGGACGCTGCATGTTAGAGACTAATACAGTAACTCTAATCAACTACACAATCTTGCTACTTATCCCGTTTCTTTGGCAGAGGCATATTGCATACTGTACGGATATTGAGTGACCAAGACTTACTAACTGCGATAAGTTCGGCGAAAGACGTTTGTGACGGCGAGTGTTTTGGACAAAGTTTTGTGCATATTCTTACGGCTCAGACCGAGCGTGGTGGGTGAGTGGTTAACTCTCTGGGCTCGCATTCGGGAGGACGCGGGTTCGAATCCCCGTCCAGGCATCCAGATTTGGGTTTTTAATGGTTTACCTAAATCATTCCAAGCGAATGCCGGGGTGTTTCCTTCAAAAAGGCGATGGCCCAATACCTTCCCGTTCCTTGTCTCCAGTCACATCCCACCTCTAATGACCTCGACTTCGACGAGGCGTAAAGCCATAAGTAAAAAGAAAAAAAATCTTAAGCCCAGTACGTTTTCCTTTACTTTAGAATTACCGTTAATATTTTCTATTGCAGAGACTAAATGCTGATCAGTGCAGAAATGATTACATTCGTCCACGTTTCAGACGATGCAGGTTTAATTTTTGAGACTGGTTGGTGAATTTTTTTTAATGTTCGGCAGTGTCATACAGGTGATTTCGTGTTCTTTCTTCAATGCATTCCACTCGTCTTCTTTTCAGAGTTATTGCTTGTATGCCGGTCTGAATATCTACCCTGGTGTGTGAGTTTTTAAAGCAAAGTAATGAATCAGCAGTTGTTGGAGATGTAGGTTATATTGAATGCGTAGAGACCACTGGCTTATCACAACATCAGCAAAGTCAGTTCTGAACAAGGGAAGTTAGAGTAATATCTCCTACACAAACCAGTCTAAAAACTTTACGAGACAAAGTTTTATATTCGTTCTATAGTATCCCCCAAGATTACTACGAAAGATTTTACACAATTTCTAAACAGTTCTGAACGCTAGCTATATTTTTGACCGAGAGTCCTCGATAAGTTATTGACATTCAAAAGTAGCAGAGTTTTCGACTTTGCCGCGCATTCTGCCTATGTTGTGGCTAACAAGTCTATGGTATTGCGTTTCGACGTGGGCAACGGCCAAGGCGTCGGTCACTGCGAGTTGCACGCTGATGAGGCTCCTCCAAATGAATCACCGTTGGTTGTTAGGCTCAGTATTTGGGTAAAAAGATACTATTTTTAACCCAGCAACCGTTAACTCGAGGCGAATGACGGGGATGATTTTCTTCATTTGCCATGGCCGAATTCCCCACCCTTCCTCGTCCACTGTCCTTTCTCACCTCTAAAGGCTTCGATGTCGACGAGGCGTAGAACCATAAAAAAAGAAAACCACGACCACCAACTCCAGATGAATGTCGAGTTATTCATTCAAAATACCATGCCCGAATTCCTTCCCAGTCCTTGCCGCCAGTGCATACAATTATGGCCTTTACATTCTCGCAATCACCAAATTTTAGTGCCATTCGATTTACAGTAGACCTACCAACGGCATTGCAGTAGGAATCACTTTGTCGGCAGTTAAAAATTCGATAACAGCACGATGTTTAACTCACGTTGACACAACACTAGAACACTTCTCCATAATTCAGGACAACAAATCCTTACTTCTCAGTACTTTCAAATAAAATGTAATGTCGCTTGGTATGTATGGTCTGACGTCAGAGTTTTTCAGTCGTAACAGCCTTACCTAAGGACAGGACTGAACACGTTTACCCCCCCACCACCACGGACTAGACCTGATTACTGCCCAAATGGACTGCTAGTGCCAGTGTACAGAGATGGCCAGCCCGGTACTGTTGTTTTCGTCTGTGTATCAGCTCAATGCTGGTGATTCTAAGCGTTTGACGATAGGTTTATCGTCCAAACACGAATTTGAGCCAGTAGTAGTGCTCGAAAAAGTTGGATACCGCACCAAGGTTATACTAACGTATGAAGAATGGGTCGTGCTGACTCAAGTATTGGATGTAGTGTCAGATTTGTTCTACACAGGCAGCTCCCAGACAAACATTCCACTTGGTGAGAACGCCGTCTCCTTCTGTACGATTGCCAGGACGAAAACTGTATGTTTTTACCCAAATGTTGACCCCACCAGCGGCATCTTCTTCAGCGATTCAACTGGGAAGAACCTCATCGACGCGCAGCCTGCAGTGTACAGCGCCTTGGCCGTCAAGAATAGGTGGGGATACCTAGTTGCAAGATACTACACAGAATTTGTGGACATTTTATCTAGTAAAGTGCTACGAGACTATCATATGGCAACAGTGAAAAAACTGGTTGATATGCATATTCGTGATGTTTATGTGACTCAATTGACTCCCAGTTCGTCACTGGACTATAATCTACTAAAATATGAACTTATTGCATATAAATATTAACTTGTATTACCTGTTATTAACAATGTAGTAATTAAGAATTATAACCCAGGATACTACATTGATGTGAACAGTGTGAATAAAATACACATAGTAAGTTATTCAATTTGTTTTATTTTATCCACTTTCCATTAATAAAACCCTTTACCGAGTTATTTTTATGAGTTCTTGTAGTGGCGTGACGCTTCATCACTTACATACTAGTCTGAAGAGCGAATTGTAATAGACGCCAACATTCGAAAAGACATAAATTTGTTGGATATAAGTACGTATGCGGCTGTTTCTATGAATATCATTAAAAACAGTGTGAAAATGTACAAAATCAAGAAATTTGGTCATATATAACAAAAATCGGTAAAAAAATGTAAATTTCGTCCATGAATGAAGTCAATGGTTGACATAAAAATCACACCTGCGTGTATCACAATATCGTTCATATAATGTGCGTGGATTACAGAAATACGTGTTATATGGAAAAAAAAAGTGTAATGGCAGTCACCGGATAAACTAAAACGTGGTAATTTTTTTTTTTCAGTAATAAATATTTTCTGAAGAATAACGAAACTTGGTAGAGTTCTCCAGAGTCAATACACACGTCACGTAACCATCATGATAGACATGTCAGTGGAAGTGCATCGGATGCTGCATCCACATGTGTATATGGAGTACTCTGTCAATTTCCTCCACAAAAGACGTAAATTGTATGAATTACATGTTTGCTGACGCTTTATTTTCATAACAATAACATGCAGAGTCTAAACACACATAACGTTACCATCATTATAGACACGTCAGAGGAAGTGCACAGGGTGATAACTATATATACTAGCCTAGTGTTTGTACCAAACGAGGTGAAACAATGTATATGCATGCAGAAGCTGACTTAACGCAGTTTCACGGAAGGCAGTCTGCGTTTAAAGACAATGGCTCTCACTCTCTCTCTCACATACACGCATAACGTTACCATCAATATAGACACGTCAGAGGAAGTGCACAGACGGAAAAAAATCGTGAAAACAGGTAAAACATCACCGCAATTATGTCACTTCACTATACGAAAGACGTCATCGGTTTACATGGTTAGAAGGTGTCCATCATGCCATACGATGTGTATTGAGTGAATCCACCAAAATAGAAAAAAACGTGCGACATGATGCGGTGTTCCATCATAAATGAACCTGATTCTGTTCACGGCCCGATATGACATCGGCCAACTTGAGTAGTACATCAGATATACCTGTCGAAAGTCACACTAAAGTACTGAAGTTGAACTAAACAGAGCATGCCGAAGATGAGAATATCACAAGTTTCATTAAACAACATGACCCTCCACAAGACCGAAAAATAATGGGCTCAATACCAGATGAATCATAAATTATGTTAGATACCAGTTAGTATGTGCCACTTTCGATGAATTTCATTTAAAAAGTGCAAAAATAGATAAAAATTCGCGAATACTGGTCAAATATAGCAAAATATTGGTTAAAAAATTATGGCACTTTCTGAGACAGAACTTATGCTAAAGTCTGGTTAATACAGAATGTTAAAAGTGTTTGTTATTGTTAGTTAGATTAAATTCAGGTTAGGTTATTCCAACTCACCTTCTCATGGTAACACTGATACATGATTATCCAAAAGTGTTTGCTGAGGTGGCTTGGGCCCCACAGTAAGCTGCTGCTGCGTAGAAAAATACAAACGCGTTGCATCCGGAAAACCGCAAAGGTTCTACTCGTTCCATGATACAAGTGGATGGCTGGTAGCTGACCGTCAGTAATCCTCAGCAGTCACCCGAGTGACGACAGGTCACTTCGGGAAATTATTCAGTGTTTTCGGTAGATATTAGCATCCGACAGTTGAATAACTATTTTCTAACAATCTTAAAGTTTATGAATGTGATTTGTTTGGATTCGAGGAAGAGTGATACGTTAGGTGGACATAGACACAATTCACCAAACGTGGTAGTTCTTTGTTATATTATAGTCCATTGAAATTGAGAGGAGTCAGAACTTACAACAGTAACCAACAAACCTCTAAACTCTTTATAGAAAAATTTTCACCGAACAATGTGTAGCCATTGTTGTTTATTTCAGTCCATAATAATGCTGTATATATTGTTAGTAAATCGTAGTCCTACTCGAGTGTTGGTTTCTCCGCCTTGTCGCTTACTTGCTGGAATGATTAACAGTTGAAAAGTAATTTTATGGTATACAGTGTCACATTACAGAACTTTCGACTACTTCCAAACTGTCTTATCTGTTTTGTGAATCCACGCATTTGCGAAGCCTCAAATAAACACTAATCATTGAGATGTGCCGGAAATCTGTATCCGCTACTTTTTAGCAGATCTTTTACGTATCTTTAACAGGATCTGTTGTAAATAATTTAGTGAAAGTATCTAAAACTTTAATTATAGGTAACAATGAAATACTATTAACTTCAATTCCAATTACTTTTTATTTCTTAAAATCACATATCTAGTCAAATTTATATAATAAAAATTAAATGTTTAAACATTTATTATACTAAGACAACTGGTAACTTAGCACTCTAGTAAGTTAAAAGGTATTATTTTTCACCACTAAACACTTAATCAATTACGAAATCACCGCTGAATGACTCTCCTTCACTGACACTATTACACAGGCAACTCTCCTTCTGATTTTTCATTAACTAGCTGATACCCGCGACTTCGTACGCGTGGATTAAGAATTTCGTTTCCAGAATTGAATATAGAAAGCTGTTGGTAACTTAGGATTGGTCCCAAACAACACCGAGTCGGCGTAATATGACAGGAAAGTCCAGCACTATATCATTCTACAGTCGAACCTGTCTCTCATAAAGAGAATCAAGTTTCCAACATATTTAAAAACAGAAAAACAAATGAGGGTGAGGGGAGGTGCGGGGGAGGGGGGAGGATTAACTGAGGGCAGCTTTATTTCAAGCTTAGTCTTTTCTTCTTTCTTCAGCATCGAGCATCAGATTCTTGGGGTTCTAATAACTTTAGATGCTCATGCTCTGCTAGAGCTATACCTTAGGCCAGTTTGACGAACGCAAGGCATTGCAAAAAAGAAGTAAAAATAAACTGGAGCCAGAAAACATTTAGGCAGACACAAAGTAATAGTACAGAGAGAATCGAACTCTCCACTAAATAATACGCTTTGTCTCTAAACGAAATATACTAACAAATCATACACTAACATACTACTCTAGAAGCACAGCTTGAGCAACCGACGTCACATTACAGACTAACACACACATTCGTCTCTCTGTTACCATTCAACAAGTTCTAAAAAATGTCGTGACAACAACAGTTATTCATACCGAAAAAAAATGTCCTGTGTCTTTCCTACAGATACAAAGTATTTCCTACTCAAATTCCATTAATATCGGTATAACCATTTTTTCGTCAAAACGTAACAATAAGAGACTTACTCCCGCATTTATAGTGTTGTAGCGGGCTTGCCCGCTAACTTTACCGGGCTTCGGCCATTTTTGGTCACGCGAATAAAATATTATTTAAGTTTTCATTTTTTAGAAAGTGTTTGGGGTTGAATTTTGAAGAAATTGCACTGGTGTATGAATAGCCATCCCAGCCGCTAGTAAAGCGAGGCTTGCCTACGAAATATCTACAGCGCTGACAAAGTGACGTAAAAAATTCCGAATATAATTTGTGGAGTATAGTTGTACAAAATTGTCTAACTGTAAACATTCTGGAACCTTGTTGAACTGATTAGAAACTTATACACAATTCTACAAAGTTCGACCAGATCCCATAAAAGAGAAAATATTCCTTTAAGTTCAAAAGTACTGTGGATAAAGAATAGACAGGTGGTCTAGAACACACGGGAAAGTTGAAGAAAAGTGAGTTAAATGATTTGAGTCGCTGGGACGAAGATTCGAACCCGATCTGCACGGTTGACAGCCCCACGCGATACAGCTGATTCAAAGCGCCAACTGCGTGGCGAAGCTGCGAGAGGGCTGCTTGGGCTGAGCGGGCGCGCGGAGTATTGCCGATTTTGGTAGCAAACGGCGTAGTATCGACACAATTTAAGTTACAAATTTTTCGGCAATATTTCTGTCGTTTGACGCGAAATTTTTCAACCAAATGTAGACGGTATTTTTCTCCTTGTTTCAAAGGATAAGTGTGCAAAGTTTCATCGGTATCGGATGAAAACTGTGGATTTGTATGATGACAAACAAAAATACATACATTCATCTTTATATATATAGATAAAGCTGTACCCTTTAACAAGCTTCTTGCTGCATGAGCTCTTGATGTTTCTTTAGTTTGTATTACCCAACTGCTGCATTCAATTTGCTCTCGTTGCCTTCATCATATGGTAAATTTCCACTTTAATTACCCAAGAAAATTTTCCCTATGACCATCTGCAGGTTTCTTTTATCTAGACCTCCGAGTTGCTTCTTTGTAAATTTACTTCATACAATCTCCTCGAGCTTCGTGTGCCCCACAAGGAAAATTTGAGCTAGTCAAATATCCTAACCTTTGCCATATTTTTTTTCCTTAACGCAATCGTTTTTAGTGTGAAGGACAAGTTGTTAATCTATACTATACTATTTGTGGGAAATTAGACAATAAAATCAATATTAATGTAATTTGCACAATATATTCATTTGTTGTTTTTCATTTATTTTGCATAATATATGGTCTCTATTGCAGAAAAAAGATATTATTCAAAGCAAAAACTTCATAAGCAATTTATTAGAAATTAGAAACAAACAAGTTGCGTACTGAACAAGAAATTTTTATTGAATTTAAACATAACGATGTGGGGAAGTGAGTTTTATAGCTAAATACCATTTTGGTATGGCATGTTTACTGTACTGAAAGGACCAGGGATGTCATATAAAAACTTAAGTTTACAGAGATTAATATATAAATATGTTTTATTTTGCAGTCCAGTAACAAAAAAATGAAAAATAAAAATACAAAAGCCGAATGTAATAGTACGAATAAATATGTAATTACACAAACACGCAGACACATGTCAGTCGTGAGGTTTAGTATTTTTTTTCCGGCTCTTGATAAACATACAATTTATACAATTGTGAGTTTGAATGGTTGGAAATGCAGACCTACTATTGCAAAATACTGACACTAGAAGATCGTACTCCACCTGGCAATTTAGTGGTGCAACATTTGCTACCACTTCTTATAGTATAATAATGTCCAATGGATTATAAAACTAACTGATAATTGAGAGATTAATTCAAATTAGTTTGACGTGAATAGTGCAGAATACATAAGGGAAAAGCACTTCTCAAAAGGTATACACTGTTGTTCTTCTCGGTGTATATAATATTCTGGTGCTGCATGTTGACTCGTCCAGTGAGTGCCCGCCACTTCAGCTGGTTCACCACCTGTGGGAGACGCGCACGCCGCCTGAGTACTGTGGCTTGCTCCTGCCTGGTCCGTGGTGCACTCTGTGGTACTGGCCGTCGGCGTCCACTCTGGTGTTGCCGTCGCCGCTCTTCCACACGGTGCCGCTGGCCTTGGCGTCCACCACCGTCCCGACGCCCTTCTCGCGGTGCACGTTCACGTCCACGCCTCCACGCTTCTCCTGAAACAACACACAGTCTTATACTACACTACAGCACAGGACTGGGAATGGTTAGTTTAGGGCATTGTATTTAACTACCCATCTGATACGGATTTTTCGAAGTACCATATAAAAATGTCTCAGGAAATGAATGAGTTAATACTTCAAAGAAAAAACCCGGCTGCCTTCTAAATATTCTGTGTTACTCTCCCATGGTGAAACCAGAGTTTGTTTACCACTTTATATGATAGCCAGGTGACCGTCACTTCATGTGGGTGTACTTTTGGTTCAAGATATTTCTTTTATCCATTATAATATCGTATGAGACACCCTTTTAGTCGGTGAAGTGCAGAAACCTTAATAAAGTGGTATTGTCTCAGCAATAAGAGTGGAGAAACATTCAACTAATGTTCCCATACAGCTGTCCATAATTTCAAAAGTGTTTCTGGTGCGGAAGGTTGTGCACGAACTGACATTTTGATCATTTTACAAGTAAGTTCGATTGGAAACATAAGTGGCTATATATGTGGCCAAATTATTTTCTGGAATTGTCCGTAATATTCGTAAAGCCAATTGTGTACTATTTGGCCTGTTGACATGACCCATTGTCGTCCTGGAAAGGTCCATCGTAGTTTGGAACCATGAAGACCATGAATGGCTGCAAATTGTTTACATGGAGCTGAATATGACGATTTTCAGTAAAAAAAATCGGTTCGGTTTGACCAAAGGTCCCAGTACATGCCCTGTAAGCACTGCCATGTTCCAGGATGAAGCAACCATAACCTTACAGAGTACATTCCTGACAACCTGGGTTCAGGTCATCGTAGGGTCTGCACCATACTCGAACTCTACCACCAGCCCTTAGCAACTGTAATCGTGAGTCACCTGGCCACGTAACCTGAGGTCCA
The DNA here is from genome assembly GCA_031002005.1 of Vandiemenella viatica. Classification (NCBI taxonomy): domain Eukaryota; kingdom Metazoa; phylum Arthropoda; class Insecta; order Orthoptera; family Morabidae; genus Vandiemenella; species Vandiemenella viatica. Next base: position 351,720,566 of record JARYHS010008074.1, read on the forward strand.
ACCGACATGTTTACGAGCCCTGGAGAGGCGCTGGTGTTTTGCTAACAGAGCCAGTTGTGTCGGTTACCTGCTGCCGTATACCATCAATGCCCTATTTCTCTGCACTGTGCGCACGTCCTACATTGAGTGTTGCTGTTCTTTGACGCAGAGTTTCTTGTCTATCAACAGTGACTCCTTGACGTAGACGTCGTTCGTCTCGATCATTAAACAGACGTGGTATACCACTGCGTCGTGTATGTCTGCGATAAACCCGTAAATCACATTTTCGTTGCACACTCTTGCCATTGTGGATCGAGGAATGTTGAATTCCGAAACTAGATATCCCTTGCGTCTAACATCTATCATTCCTCGTTCAAGTCTATTAATTCATGTCGTGCGGCCATTATTACAACAGAAAACATTTCACACGATCCACGAGAGTATAGGTAAAAACACAACAAGGATCATTTATGCGTTTATTCCGCGGTGCAACCAGCATCAGAATAATTGTATCCTCCTAGCCCATGACTTTTAACACTCAACGTCGGGAAAATTTTTGGTTCTTATATTAGAATCAATTATCTTTGTTCAAGGGACATTTCAATACACGCCTTTTCCTATATTATACTAAACTTGTTACTGGCGAGTTTCTATTATTTTGACAAAGACTAATAAAAATCATAATATGTTGCTCCAATGGATAAAAATTGTGGGTAACTTCACGGAATGTTGAAAAGTTGTCAGTAGAGGTAGCAGAAGATCAGGAGTAAGAGTGACAGTAAGAGAACTCAGAAAAGAGTGTGGGCACTTACATCGTTAGCCGGCATCGCAATGGCGACAGCGCACACTACGGCAAAGATAATCAAAGTCTTCATGGTCGTCGGTAGCTGACGTTAAGGTATCTGAAACAGAATAATAATGGGATTATATGGTTTGCGGGTGGTATGCTAAAATATACGAAAATATTGTTTAGTATTGAAGAATATTACTTAGGGGAACTGTTTTTCTGTTGTTTTTTTTTTCACATATCCCTTTTCGCCTCGTCGACAACGAGGCCATTAGAGGCGGGAGGGAGAGCACTGGGGACAAGGAGGGGAAGGAATTGGGCCATTGCCATTTTGAAGGAAGCAACCCGCCATTCGCCTGGAGTGATTTGGGGAATTCATAGAAACCCCAAATCTGGATGCCCGGACGAGGATTCGAACCCGTGTCCTTCCGATGCAAGCCAGAGCGTTACCGCTCAACCACCACGCTCGGTATCTTTTTCCATATGTGAAGTCAAGAAATATCAACAACAGTTTTTAAAGAAGTTGAACCGACAGATGAATTATAATAGTGCTTCAAAAGAATGCGCAGAAACCATTAATCGTGTGATCACTCGACTATTCTTCCGAAATGATAGGGAATCACTCATAGGCAAAATACTTTCCATCTCACACATTCTGTTAATAGTATTGGATGTTTACATATATTCTCAATGATAAAATTTCATATTCATTTCTACAGCTTTAGTTAATAATTTCTTAACGCAATCCCGAAACCTACGCTACGCTCAGGTATTGAATCTACTTTCAAACGACTTGTAAGTAATTAATATTTCTTAGTGCCATTATGAACCTCTGCTTGATATTCTCATACACACTCTATCCTGCTACCTATCCTTGTAGATTAGTTATTTTCTGCAGTTGTTTAGGAGTAGCACTCACTGGCATGTTATGATAAGTGGTTATGAAGAAATTACAATAGCAATGACTGAAGAAAGAACACAATTCTGGGAGTTTTGTGTACAGAAAAATCCTTGCTGCTCAAATAATTTTCTGCATTAAAAAGTGCTACCATATTGACGTACAAAACGTTAAGATAAGTTTATGTACTGTAACATTAATGTTTGAAATTTCAGAACTTAGTACTTAAGACAATCAACACTGAAAATATACAAGAAAATAATAATCTACAGTAAATGGAGGAGAAAATAGAAACAAGTGAAAACGGCGAGTTTCTTAGGACAAATATTTTGGACTTGATGTGAAATTTGCTCAATATTGGAACGGATTCCAACCGAAAACAACGTTTGAGAAGTTATGCATACTGCAGAATTAGGTTGCTTATGTGGCTAAAATTTTGAATATGCTGTAAGAAACATATTTTGAAAAATAAATGATTTATAGCGGAGACCAGTGGTGGGCATGTGCGATAGAGCATGTTAGTAGCAAAGATGGTGGTTTTCCACTCACCTCGGAGGCAGATCTCTGGTCCCTGTAGACTGTGTCTTTGGAGCCGCCGCAGTCCGTTTATATAGCGCGAGTGAGGCCGCCTCACTGCAGCTATCACTGCGGTACATCCCCGGCGTCTGCAGAAGCTGCAGGCAAGAAGAGGCACAAACGGCGCTGATGACGCGCGAACATTACGTGCTAGTGCAAACATGTTAAGCAGAAACTGAGTGTGCCCTGCCGACAGCATAGATGTCTGGCGTTAAGACAGCTACCTTCGGGGAAAGATATGAAGCGTTCGTTTCGAACACCTAACACTACTGAATGATACCTGAATATATGAATATTGCCTTCCAACTTTTCACTTAGTTTGCGGGAAACAGAACACAAAAAGCTTTCAACAGTTACAATAAAGTGACTGAATACACCAAACCTTATTGAAATCAAAAGGTTTTTGATTGGTCACTGTATATCGAATGCGACGTAATATCAAAATATTGATGTTGTTTTAGTTGTTTTCATTGTTTTAGCTTTTTCCTTTATCATCGCATCAATGCCATTGAAAAAAGTTACTAGCTATAGTTTCAATTGAAACACAACCAATGCGGTTCCGAAATTAATGTCATTTAAATAAAGTGTCCTTCATTGAAATGCACAACAAATAATGAAAGACATGAGTTCGTATTTAATACTTCTGACGTGAAGACGTACTGCTTCGACAATGCTGGTTTCAAAATATCGAAACATTACGCCATATAAATGTAATTACTTATTTGGAAACACAAATTTCTTCAGTGAAAACTTCTTAAACTGTCAAAATCATTACACCTTCTCTAGAATTTGTCGGAAGCGTTTCGCGAAGGTCTCACATGCATCACAATGTAGCTGCTTCGACAAGATTTACAGTAGTGTAATTTTCCACCTGCTCGTAACCGAACCACGAAAATACACATGTTAATCATTCAGAGAAATGTAACAAGTCTGAGAAGGTCTGAATTCGATAAGATTAATTGTGCTGGTTATTTCTTAGGCCTAAAGTTAAAATCAATCATGCGTTAACTACGCTCACTTGGAGAATATTCAGTCGCTTTAGTAAGCTCTGCGAAGGTGGGCAAAAAATTCGTAATTATATTATGGATAAATTAAAGAAATGAGAAAACTAATTCATGTTAAAAGTAATCAGTTACAGTGCTGGGAATATCATATGTTGTGGGTTCTTTACTACAATATTTTCTTCTCGCTCAAGTCAGTACTCCAGTTTCTGGATTTTCATTAATAATACATTAATTACAAATTGATTACAGCTCTGATTCTTTCCCTTTCTTGCATATCTTCCCTTCCTTCCAAATTTAGAATCTCTGAATTACAAAGCGTTTATGTTAAATATTGGGTAACCTCAAAAAATTGCGTTATATAGAAAGTACTAAAATAAAGTTCAATTTTTTATCTTTATATTTACCGGTTTCAAAAAAGCATCCCCAAAGACCGTTGCTACAGTTTAGTGCTAAGTTAGTTCGAATCTGATTCCGGATTGGGCTCACGTAAAAGTCTTGTTCCAGCTGTAAAGATTTCAGTTTTCTGTTATTTCCGGAAATCACTTTTAGTGGTTGCCGTGACGGTTCCTTAATTTCATTCCCATATCAATCAGCCGTAATTAAGGGCCCAGACATTAAGAGTCCTAAGACTTAAGCTCTCTGTTTACGCCAATGATAAAGTAGTGAAACTAGGAACTTGTCATATGAGTAAATATAAACATTATATTTTTTTGTAAATGCAATGCCTTTAGAATACAGAAAACATGGTATCGCTAGTGAATATCAATACTTCTTTCATTCTAAATTTTCGTATTAAGATTATTTAATGCATGAATACTTCTTCTGTGAATACTTCACCAGAAGAGGATGACAGTGTATGGGATCGCCGAAAAATCTTTTGATAGCACTTCGTTAACTCGGTTGGTGGCCCGAGAGCATTTTATAGATTCTCAACACAAGAAGACACTTCGATCTTATGTACTTTATCTGTTATTGTTTAAATTATATCAAAATTACAAAAAATACTTATGTAAAAATCATATAAGAAATAAAATTCTTTACTTCTGCCTAGGAGCACGTGGTTGTTGATTTCCTTACGGAACAAGTTTGGAGATATATAGTCGTCGTTGCAATGTCGATAAATATGTACTAACTGATAATCACCAGTTAAACCAAAATGTAATTGTTTCCCACTTCACTGACAGGAAACTCCGACTGTTAATCCGACAGTAAAGCATTCTGCACCCGATGTGCCACTGCTAACGCGAACGAATTTCTTAAACGTCTCTTTTCTATTCTCCTTTTAAAACATACTTATTTTTTCTGGACGAGACCTTATGGCAAAATTGGATTCACCTGCATTTTCTCAAATACACCTCTGTCATTAATTGCCTGGTTGAAGGTAAAAGACATGTGGCCCTGATGAAATGATATTGATAGCAAAGCAATCACGTCTGTTATGCCGAACAGTTTTTTTAATTTAATTTTTTTAATGAGAAATCTTAGTTATCAAACAGTTATGCACTCCATAACCACGCAAAATTACATAAAACAGATAATATACTGAAGAACAGAAAGGATAGTGGAATACAGTAAGTGAAAAATCAGTTTTGGATTAGGAAAAACCACAGTACAAAAGAAACAATTCTGGTTTAGAGATTAATATTTGAAGGGCAGATCAAGAGAAAGATACTTTCCATTCATGACGTTTGTTGACTTAGCAAAAGCATTTGATAATATTAGGTGGGATAAGATATTCAAAATTTTAGAGAAGTCAGATCTAAAATATCGTGAAAGAAGAACACTTTATAACCTGTATAAGAATCATGCGGCTACAATCAAAGTAGAGAAACAGGAGAGATACGCATCAGCTAAAGAGTGTATGAGACAAGATTGTAGTCTTTCCCCATTAATATTCAGCTTGTATGTGGAGATAGCAATAAAAAAAAGTAAATGAGGAATTTGAATGTGCTATAAGTGTTCAGGAAGAAAAACTAGTATGCTACGATTTTCTGCTGACATTGTCCTGATAGGAGAACAGACTGAGGATCTTCAGAAGTTAATGAATACAGTGATCAAAATCCTGAACGAAGATTTTGGACTAAATATAATCCAAACCAACACAAAAGTGATGAAATGTGGCAGAAACGATAGCAGTAGTAATAGTAGATTAAATATTAAAATAGAAATGGTTGCAATACGAGAAGTACGTGGATTCTATTACATAAGAAGTAAATTTGCAACTGATGGCCGAAGCACGAATGATATTAAAAGTAGAATAACACTAGCGAAAAGAGTCTTCTTGTAAAAAGAATGTTTTAATTTTTTCATGTATTGAGGTAATACCCGAAACAGAACCTTTTTGAAACTTTATGTGTTGAAGTCAGCACTTTATACAAGCGAAGCATTGAATTTAGCAAATAAACAGAAAGAAGGAAAATTTAAACATTTGAAATGTAGTGCTAAAGAAGGATGTCGAAAATTAAGTGGACAGCAAAGTACGGAATAAGCGCGTTTTGGATATGATGAATGAGGAGAAAAGGTTGTGGAAGAGTGTGACAGATAGAAGAGGCAAGATGGTGGGTCACATTTTAAGACATGCGGGATTGGTTAATTTGTTAGTGGAGGGAACAGTCGATGGAAAGAACTGCAGTGGTAGAAAAAGATTAAAATAAGTGAACAGATAACTGAAGACGTTGGTTGTAAGGGGTATGTTGAGATGAAGAGGTTAGCGCAAAGTAGGCGAAGATGGATGATTAATCATTATTTTTACTTAAGGCTTTACGTCTTGTCAACGTCGGGGTCATTAGAGCTGGGATGGTACTCGGGACAAGGAACCGCAAGGAATTCGGACATGGATTTTGAAGGAAGCATCCAGGAATTCACCTGGAGTGATTTGGGAAAACCATAGAAAACCAAAATCTGGATGATCAAACGGGGGTTCAAATCGGTGTCCTCCCAAATACGGTGCCAGACCGTTAACCACTACCAAAAAAGCTGCATAGCTTAGCATAGAATTGTAGCACTTTTTAAGAAACAGTGGGCGTAGTTTCATCAGACATCTACTCGTTTTAGGTATTGTATTATTGGATAGCATTCTTAAAGTGAGCATTGTGCGTGAGCGCCAACTATTGGATTTGTCGTTCAGGAGAATGCGGTTCTGACGACCGGAATTCGGTTTAACTTTATTATAATCCAGAGTCCTTTGCCAGTTCTAATGACTTAGTAGTAGATGAGCACTAAAGTCATAAAAATAATAAACTCTTAACAGTCAAGCACCAAAGCACAGATAAATTCTCCTTATTCTGGCAAAACAAATTAATGCTTACTCCTTCAGAGAGGATAAAGCAAGATAATTGTCAGTAGGGAATAATATCACAGACATTTAAACTGCTTCAAACCTGTTTCCAAATGTTTGCATTGATGAAGTGCGGTATGACAATTGCACAAATCTATCACAATTCCTACGAACAATTTTTGAAATTTGTTTCCAATCCTTGAAACTAAGTGTAGATATGCCAAACTAATTCTGAAGCAAAACAAGTGGCGAGTTTTGCGAACAGCATATTACACTTTATTCCTGATTTACAGAGCATTAACCGACGAGATGAATATACTTTCATTTTGTTTCTAGTTACACAACTTTATATTTCTTCTTCTTTTTCTTCTGGTCCCTGTCAATTCCGGATGTCGGCAACTATCTTGGCTGTCTTTCTTCTGCAGGTCGATGCTCGGATTAGCTCCGTAGTTGTCTTGGAGGTCCATGTTCCCGGATTATTTAGCCAGGAAGTTCTTCTTCTACCAGCGATTCTCTTTCTGCTGATAACAGACTGCAGTAGTTCGTAGCGGCTACTGCACCTCATGATGTGGCCAAGGTGCAGCATCTTCCGTGTATCTATGGTGGTCAATATTTCCACATTCTTTTTCATTTTGCAGAGCACTTGAGCATTTATGGTGTGGTCTGTCCGTTCTTACTTTTATTACCTATTTATACCTATACATGGGTCATATATTTTTCAACAGTGCTCTGTCATGTTTCATCATGATAATGTTTTCTTAACAATTTCAATAAGTAGCTGTGGACGATGTGATATGAGATTATTTGGTTTAGTGCACATGGCATAGTAAGTCATAAATAAAGAGTCATTCCGGAAAGAGCGCATCGATGCCATGGAGAAAATCTTTGTATCATTGGTTGCATTTCTTTACCGCTAATAAAATGTAAATATCGTTACATTGTCGCATCATTTAATCTGTTTTGTGATATTTAAATCGAACTCCTTGTTAGCGTTAAGTAACAAGCAACTATTTTATGGAACGTTACGAATGTAAGGAAAAACATTTTTTGTTGTAATAGAAATAAATCCTTGAGGTGTTGAAGTTTGAAATTTGTTGTGACTTTGAAAATCTTCAGCACAGCACTGAGTTTTAACATTCTCGTTTGGACTTTGTTAATATTTGGAGTCGCTAAAATTTGGATGATCGAAAACCAGGGGATTTTAATTTACAAGATATGTGAAATTACTCAGAACGTCAGAAACGCAAATCCTGTGCAAACAGAGGAATTTTACCAAAAAAGAACACACAACAGGAAAGAACAGAGACATTATTTTTCAAACACTGTTTTTCACGTTAATAGCTGGGTCAACAACTAATCCGCTGTTGACTTCGTGTGACACTATTATCTTCTTTCCTGGTACTGCAGTGCGCCAATCAGAGACGGGACCGCCCCACGGCGCTATGCCTCCCGCCCCACACTGCAATATAAACAAGAGCGCCGGCGAAACAGGCAACAGTTCAGCCACCAAGCCAGAGCCAGCAACAAGTAGGTGACGTATTAACACAGTAAGTCGTTGTTAGTTTCTTGGCGGATTAAATATTCATTTAAAACCCACTTCTATCGATTTATCGTTGTTACTACATCAGCAGCTAAGGTCAGTTTGTTATTGCTCGTGGTTGCGTTTTATATAGACAATGCTATATAACTGTTGGTGCCACTACTTAATGGATAAGTGTAGAAAACGATAACTGGTTTCTAGCACTTATAGGCTACAACACAACTAAAAATTCGCTGTAAGCGCTAATAATTCTATTCTATGTAATTATTTATGTGTGATGAACATAGTAAGATATTTCTAAATGCTACACCCAGAAGATTACGTTAGCTCCCGGTAGATATTATTACATGACTACGGATGTTGCTACACAGGTTTTTTTTTGTCAATAACAATTTAGACTCCGCAGCAGTGCAAAGTAGTGTTAGCTCATATTGTTTTCTGTATGTAAGATGAAATTCATCTTATTTGCTTTATTCCTTGTTATGGATTTCTCAAACGAATTTTCATGTTCTCAGGGTCATTTCCACTCCAGCATCCATCAGATAAGTACCCACCAACATGAAGGTCGCAGTTGTGTTTCTCGTTGGATGCGTCATTGCAGTGAGCCAAGCAATGCCCGCAGAAGAACAGGTACCTAATTATTAAGTGACCTGATGGATATTTGTCTAGTTTAAATGTCATAGCCAACCTCGACTCACATAAATTTACAAAGCATCATTATTTGATTAAAGTGGGTGTTTTTTCTAATTCCTCTAGTGTCTCTATATTAAAGTTCATTTGTTTCGCACTTGTTGTTTGTCAGGAGGCCGGCGTGGTGCGTGAGAGGCGCTTCGTGTCTCGGGTGAACCAGCCGCAGCCTGGGAAGCCGCAGGGCCCCTCTGGCAGCGTGGACGCCAGCGTGCACCGGGAGAGGGGCGTGGGCACAGTGGTGAGGGCTGAGGGCCGCGGCACTGTGTGGACCAGCAAGGACGGCAACGTGAAGGCGGGCGTGGGCGGCGACTGGCAGCGCGTGTACCGCGGGCCGGCCGCCGGCAAACCCTCCTACAACGTGGGCGCCTCCGTGTCCGGCACCTGGTGACACCCAGCACCACCAGAGACAGAACTGCGTCTCCGTACCATCGTCTGGAGATAGTTACAGCTAACATTTCTCAATTCTCTTGTTAAATAAGATGTAAATGTATTAACTTTTTAATTATTTTTGTAAATAATGTCCTTGTACTCAACTAAAAATGCTGTACCACAGCCGTAACTTTGTATGAATAAACATGTTCTTCAAAGACCAATATCTTTCTATATTTGTTTTATTATTATTTAATGAGAACAAAAGACAATGAAATCATGAATAGTCTAATCCATATGCTTTTCAAAATTATCAATACAGATTTCTGAAGAGTGACATCTTCGACTCTTCTATATCTGAAATATTGCCATTTTAAAATTAGGAATCTATTTCACATTTTGCACCACGCAAACTGAACCAATGCTCGTTCTAAATAATGAAAACCAGAAATTAAACATTGATCGTGTTATGTTTGGAAATCCAGTCTAGTGAAGATTCCAATTACCTGCGCCGATTATGTACCAACATACAGACCGGGTCTTCACGTAATGGCGGGAGGATGTCTAACTGTCTTGATAACTTACGGTCTCAATCAATACCACAAAAACGGATGCAATTACTCAGCTGGCAAAGTCAACGTCTGTCTTGCAAACTAGTCGCTCTACCAGCGCAGCGTTCAGCAAGTAATATCACCATGCACTAAACCATAGACTGGTGAGAACGATGAGTATTTACACCAATGAGTCATCCGTCATGTCATTATGTAGTTAGATGATATATCGAACGTTCCAATTGCATTAGTGCTTCCCGCTTCATCTAGGTCTCCGAACGTAACTGTATTCTCGACCCAATTGCTACTATGACCTCCAGCCTATCAAGCTATTGTGTGAGTGGAGACTTTCCGCGCGTACTTGATGCAATACAATCGAATAGTACAACACCATCCGGATGGACACCCGAGAGGATTATATTGTATTAAGCTATTTTCTCCTGGAATAGACGGGGTTTCCTGGTCGATTCTTGCCTACAGCTTTTTTCATATTTCTGCTTTAGATTTTTCGAACCTATTACTGCACTTTTATCAGGCACATTTTTTAAAGCATCCTTAAGCTACTGTACAGAATATCCTTACATGTGAAGCTGCTGATAGTGTCATCTGCTCCATTCGCCATTACAGAGAGTAGTCTTGGGTGTAAATTCTTCCGCAACAGTAATACCTACTGCCAAACGATGTCCGGGAACTGTTGTACAGTCCGTATTGTATTACCGCTTTGAGATGGTTGGAGGTGTTTCGTGTTGATACTTTCAGGTGAGAAAGGAAGTATATTGTGAGATTTAATACAATAACGAATCTATTATATTATGTGCTGATGTGTTGGATGACGATCCCTTCGCTTGCCTTGCGAACGTAAACAATAAGAACGTAATATATATGCCCTTGTCAGTGACCACTCCCAGAGCCTCGTTTCAGAGTAACAATGTCCTCATGAAACTCGAAATTTCTGAACAATGATAGATACTAATAAGTCAAGATGGTGTCGCGAAAACTGCGCCCAGTGAAATTTGCGGCCAGTGAAATCTGCGGCCAGAATTCTCAACAATGCTGTAGCGGTATGTTTATTATAGAATAGGATCAAACTGGTTGTATTGTTAAAAGCCGCTCCGCCGGCGCTCTGAGCGGATTGCTACGTTTGTAGCCAATGTTTCTAAACAGCAGGTTGACACTACAGATGTTTTATAGTTTATAACTGTTATTAAAATACAAGTTTTATTCTTGCTTAAAAGACGTAGAAAAGAATTGTAATAACGAGGCAGATACTCAGAGAATCGTAGTAGATTTCATGCAAAATCTCCCTTTGGCTCACATTACTAGTGCAGGAGGCCTCCCATTCGGGAGGACGGCGGTTCGAATCCCCGCTCGGGCATCCAGATTTGGGTTTTCCATGCTTTCCCAAATCACTCCAGGTAAATTCCGGGATGCTTCCTTCAAAAGGCCATGGCCGAATTCCTTCCCATTCCTTGCCCCCCATCCTTTCCCGTCTCTAAAGACCTCGCTGTTAGAGAGACGTTAAGCAGATAAGAAACTAGTGTAGGAAAAAATATTCTACCATCAGCAGTTGTGGGTTAACGTCATCCACATCAAATTTCCCCACAGACGACACTATAATGGAGTGACATCGCTCCATTTGGACGGATGGAGCGATCGTGTATGGCCGCCTCTAGACGACCTCGGCCACTCCGATCTAGTTAGTACCGCACTGGATTTTCCGAAGTGTTGCAGATCAGCAAAAAATTCAGCTTTCAGTAACGAGTGCGAAAAAAGTCTAAGAAATAATACTTAACCTGTGAAACATTTGCGTGTCTATTAAAAAAAAAAATAGAAATTAACTTGCCTGTTTCGGGCGTGTAATGTAAAATAATTTGTTCACGTAAAAACTTCCAGGCCACGATTTAGTGAGACTAGGTCGGGTCGTTTAAAGGGGCGTTTAGAGTGATTAGGACGGCGCGGCATGACACAAAGAGAAGAGGTGTTGGCCGCAGATTTCGCAGATTTTAGGTTGGCCGCAAATTTCACTGGTCGCAGTTTTCACATATCCGAAGGAGCGTACTCTCACCTAGCGGTGGAAAGGATAACAACTTGGATAACTATCACCGATTCCAGCACTCCAGAAATTATTTCAGCGAACTATTATCACGCTCAAGGTTAATGAGCTCAGTTGTACCATAAGGCGTGAATGGCACTGCTGGTTAGATGCATAATGATTATCACTTAGTTAAAAAATCGGGACATTTGGCGTCCCGATCGAGGGTAAATCGGGACGCGTCTCCAGACCCCTAAAATCGGGACGTCCCGCGCAAATCGGGACACCTGGCAACGCTAGTCAAGGCGTATATTTGTGATGAGGCATGGAAATATATTGGTGTAAGAATGAAAAGTAATGCATGGAAGGAAAAAGATGACTATGACCACAAGCTGGCACTCGATTTCCGGCACAAGGGTGTGGGAAGATTCTGGTTTTTAGGTAAGGGCGTCAGAGATTGGAATAAGTTGCCGAGAAATTATTACCAAAAACATTGAAAGAATTAAAGTTAAAATTTGTAGAGAGCAAATGTAGGTGGGTGCAGGAAAGGAGAAAGATGAGTGTGTAGGGAAAGTCCCACCGTAGCGTGCATTGCATTGAAATTTAATTAAATATTATATTATTAACATCCCAGGCGAAATAGTTGTTCACTAAGCGAGATGGGAAGGATACTCTTTACAGTTTGCGTGCTCAGAATTAGTAAACTATTCTGCTGTTCCCTATTCCCCACTCCGATTATCAGCAGAAGGCTGAGTCATGCTATCTGTCAATAAAGAGCGCCAAGAACGGGGACACACCGCGTCCTTCACACTTCATTTGGCACTTCCTGACGCTGGTAGGTGACGTACACATATAGCTGTGGCAGCAGGGCAACTAACGCACATCATCAAGTTCTGAGGGAGGCCACTGGATCCAACACCCTGCGCACTCCGAAGGGGTTTTAACTGTCATTATTGTTACTCTTAAGTTCTGTATATTGTGATGAAGATAAGACAATTTAACTTCATTCTTGATTAAGTAAATTGAAACTCTAGACTTAAATGTATCGCCTTGGTATAATTTTTAAAAGAGAAAATCTTGAAAAACATTTTAAAAAAATAAACCTTGTTATGATTCGAGAGATTGGAGAATTTAATGAAACGATTATACTCCGAAATTTCTACACACATATGTAATTGTTTCTGGCTACATAAAGTCTGCTCATATCCTGATTATTGTAACACTCTTGTAATACCAATTTGTTTGAGTTATCGGCGTCTAAAGAATAGAAGTAGAAGATAAGATGGATCCCCGAATCACTTTCAAATGATTGAATCTTTTCTTATATGTAAATGGAGACTTTCCCGGCGTATTGATTTAATGAAAGTTTCACGGGTGTCCAGCCGGATGTTGTCATAAAACGACAACGTTTCGACAACCCGCTCGGTTGTCTTCATCAGGTCTATTTAGATGTTGCTTCTCAAAATCACAAACATCTAAATAGACCTGATGAAGACAACCGAGCAGGTTGTCGAAACGTTGTCGTTTTATGACACCATCTGGCTGGACACACGTGAAACTTTCATTAAATTGAATCTTTTCTTGTTTTATCAGGTACTAAAATTGAATTCAGGATTCAGGCACTATGCTTCTCACAGCATAATGGACTGCCTAGATACATTATATCAACAGAACCAGAGGGGAGCGTTTTGCGATGCAGTTACAGGCCAAACGTTTCTCATAGACTACAGTTACTGCTTTTCCGTGAACCAATTTAGTCTAATTTGTAGGAACATTTTTGTCATACAAAGGATGTGGTAGAATTTTTTTTTTAAAACAAAACAATTACTCTGTGGTTGATACTAAGAAATATATAACATGGAAAACACAAAATTAACAAACTCTTTTTGAAAAAAAAATCTACAAATGTTTAATGATGGCTAATTTAAAATAAAAAATTGGAAAAAGAATGTTATGTCATGTCGTTTGCAAAATTTTTCCACAATAATAGGTTTAAATATTGAAGTATATTTGAAATCACAAAGAATTCCTTTGTAACATATTGATTTTCTTACCGCTGGTTAAATGAAAAAAGAATACTGTAAAGATAAATGTTGTTTTCAGTTTATTTATTATTGTAGATATTTCTTATAGCTCGTAGAGATCACCCTCTGACTTCCATAGAGTCTTTTCTATCAATTGCGACATTCCCTTGCTACCCTCACACAAGTTCATTGAGCCAGTGCCCATCTAGCTCACAGAATGAGGTACATACCTACGACACTTTAACGACTCAGGAATGATATTTTTCTTATATTTTTGTTAAAAAGTTAAATAAAAGTGATTCAGATACAAAATAAGCAGTTGAAGTATTGCTTAATATTACAACGAGCCACAAGAATTTCGTTAGTGGGGTAACTCAGTCCGCAGTAACCGCTTTTTTTCCCTCGACGGAGTGATCTCGGAAAACCATAGAAAACCGAAGTAGAAATGTTTTAAAGACAAAAAAAATCATTGTTGCGTGCTTTTATCGCAATTAAAATCAGGCGTAAAACTCCCAGACAGTAAAATCAAATACTAAGAAGCGCAGAAAGAATTTGTCGATCGAAGAAGCACATATCTGCGGACGTTCTTTCTATTGAAACATTTGTGGTTCAATTTTCCCAAGATTTGGAAGATGATATTTATTACAGCTCATCCAATAAAAAATAACATTTTATGACATTTTCCCCCATTTAGAAGAAAATCGAAACTTGTTGGCACTATAAAAAATTCTGACGCCAGTCGAAGGAGACTTTGCTTAGTCTGGAGCACGTTTTCTCGTTGCTCTTTATAGCGGTATCACGAGAAGGATAGTATCGAAAGATTCTGCTACAAATGTTTTGCAAAATCAGCAACAAAAATAAAATTCAATGTTGCTTCAGTGACACCAAAGACGCATGCTATAGGGTAAAAAAACAGCACAAAAAAGCAAAAAAATAAAAATCCTGGAAACTGGTGGTAGAAATTTTGTTTGCTGCATTTACGATAACAGAAAAAGTAGCATCTCAACCCTCCTCGGATTACATTGCAGGAGAGGCTGCACCAAAGCATGTCACTGCAAGAAAATTGGCTTGAAGTGCTGTATTCTTTCTAAATTCCTTAGCGGTAAGCCATGGGAGTTTTCAGTCGACAGCAAGTATAAAGATAGGAAATTATGTCAGTGGAAGCCCAAATTCTCAATGCTACAGACAATTAGTTAGTTGAGACTGTGACTTTAAAACGAAAAATAAATTGAGGACCTCACTGTCAACAGACCCAGAACACCAAAAAGATTAAAATATAATATGTTCATGAGCATACGAAATCGCTATAATTACATGGTAATTATTCAGAAATAATAAAAAGTAAAAAATCTTGAGTTTTAGGCAACATTTTTTAACTTGTTAAACAGTAGAATTGTAGGGAAAGTGTTTTTTCTTTTATGAAATGTTGGCATTTTTGTCTTCTTCAGGTTTGTCGTAAGCATTTCTTTGTAGGATTAACCGTTCAGTTTTTTCTGTTTTGTTTTTTTAGTTCCATTTTTCTTCCACTATGGTGATTAGTGTCTACCATACTCTCTGACCACCTGCCCACCCTCACCCCCTCCCTCACCCCATCCCTCCTCCCCTAAGATCGAAAATTTGAGATTTTCATCGGGTTCCTAACCTGAAATACATATCTCTAAATCATTTCTACCACAAGATTGGTAAATCATATTCAATTTTTATATCTACTGTCTAAACTTGTAAACAAAGTGTAAGGTAACAAGTATTTAGCATAAGTTTTAAATTATAAACTAGGCAGTCACAGTTTAGAGAGATGAAATGTTACAAATATATCCATTCCATTAAAAAGCTCTTTTAAAGTATCACTATCAAACACATTAATTTGCAAATAGCAGTTCCAACAACGATGTGGAATTATTAAAAGTAAATAGCAACAATTAGTGTCTCAGTTCTCTAAACTACGTAACGTGTTGTCAGTAAATTGGAAATAAACAGATATAAAGAAAACGTCAACACTGAGCCAGCAGCTTGCTACCACTTTTAATCAATTAGCTTGCAGTAAATGCCTCCAGAAATAAGGCTTTCAGCCTTTACAGATGCCAAAGATTTTGGAAAATTCCTGCCATTTCCCACATGGCCCTTCAGATAATATGTCTGGTATTCGACCTTGTGCTAACTGTTTCGAAACGCGGTGGTGAAAGAAATTTTCGCAATTCGTCATGTTAGAAGCAGCTAAGAAGAGATGCTGTCGGTGCACGATTCCTAATCGCCGGATTTTTTATTAAAGTCCTGTGTTAGGTACAGGTCTGTCGACAGTGCGTAGCGACGCAGATAAAACGGGACTGCTGCTGATGAGTTGATACTTAGCGTAAGGAAGTTAAGCTTAGCGACCTCTGTGAGACATATGGAACACTTTCACTCCAGTAAAGACAACGTCAAACCACCGCCGTGACAACTGTGCAGGAAGTGGATAGGAGCGTTAACGCTGTGCGGCGTAATCACCTATGACCATACGGCGCCCGTGTTTGAAATTGTCTGATAGAATTGTCACAAACAGTTACAGATATGCGAGGTAGAAAGTCCTCATCACTTTCAACAGGTGTGTCATACATCTGTTCATTGATTTAACTACAGGAGAAGTAAAACATGAAAGTTAAATCCGTTTTTCCTGAAAGAACTTAGGAACAACCTCGTTGCCAAAAAACGCCATCGTTGCCAAAAAAAAACGCCATCTACCGCATTGAAATTGTGTTTACGAACCCGCATGACTATTTGATTCCGTTGTATCTCCTGATTGCATTACAACAGTATAACCAGCTGACAACACTATAACCAGCTGATAAGTCTAAAGACGGTTCATCCCCGGTGTGCTGTTTCTGTTATGTCGTCCGCATTTCGTCAGTACAGACAATTAGAAAAACGCGAGAACATAAACAACGTAAGGAAATGACTTGTGTTTGTATGAAGATAACTGTTATCGCGGAGACGAAGGAGGCGTGCCAACTAGCTTGCATAAGCCAAGAGATTAAAGTTACGAGAGCTTGTGATAGGCGCAGGCGTTGATTTTGCTGGAGGCTGGGAGACTCATCTTCTCTAAGTTAGGGGTCAACAAACTAAAGCAAGTGGGCCAAATCCGGCCGCTGCCTGTTTTCAGCCTGCGGGTTAATGTTCTATTTGAGGGTACACAAGGACATTTTTTTAATGAAGATTTAAACTCCGAGTACAGATAAAGGTCATTCACAAACAATGTTAATGGCAAGAATTACTAACTTATGATGAAATATTGTGTCATAAGAAAAGAAAAAAAAAATGTGTTCTTCAAATTATTAGAAATTTTTCATCAACGCTGTAAGTCCATATAAAATTGGATGTATATATATAAATATATATATATCAGATCCCGATTAAACACGTGTAATTTAAAACAAAGCTAAACACATTGCCTACATTTGTTTTACAAAACTCCAATCCCTCTCCCCCTTTACTTGACTTAAGAAAACTTTACACGTGAATCTATTAAATTTTCATAATGTTCTCTACACAAACCCACAGATTTCATCCGATGTAAATTTTCAAACGTGTACTTTAGAAC
Organism: Vandiemenella viatica; assembly: GCA_031002005.1. NCBI lineage: Eukaryota > Metazoa > Arthropoda > Insecta > Orthoptera > Morabidae > Vandiemenella > Vandiemenella viatica. The sequence goes on from JARYHS010008074.1 coordinate 351,737,867, forward strand.
AAAGAGAAAAATATTGTCTATATTTTGATTACAAATAATGTCACCACATAATCAGTAAGGAGTAGCGCTCTACCCCCCTTTTTCTCTACCTTTAAAGTCATCACCAGCTACTTAACTGTATTGAGTAGGGTGGGGGACTATTACTCGGTTAGGGAGAATGTTTACTACAATCAGAGCAAACAGGTTAAAATAAAACATCTGATCTTTCAAACATAGATCCCGAACAGCGCCGGGTAGATCAGCTGGGTTTTTAATAAGTCCATTAACAACGTTTTTATTTATTTATAAGAATCAGGAAAATCATTGATGTGAAAATATAATTTCATAACAAAAATATTTTTTTTTTAGTAGAAGCATCTAACCAAAAAAAATACCTATTCCAGTTTGCAACTTGGCCTACTGACCATAATTTTTTTACATTTCGGAGGACGCGGTTTAAAGCCCCCATACTTGCATCGGTATTTGGATTTTACATGGTTTTACCAAAACACTTCAGGCGAATGCTGAGTTGCTTCCTTCAAAAGACCATGGCCGAATTCCTTACCATTCCTTGTCCCTAGTCCACTCCCGCCTCTAATGATCTCGACGAGGCGTAAAGCCGTAAAAAACCGATTGTTATGCTGCCGATTTATTTCAGATTAAACTATTTGTCGGCTCCAATAAGCGGTTAATTGTAAGTAATACTACGACACCAGGGCCATCTTTGTTTAATCAGAGACCCCGGGAATGTTCTTTATAGTTATATTAAATACATCTTCACATTCTCGACATATCACCAAATACTCCGCACACTGCAATAACTCGAGTACTTAGCTTAACGACTGTGAAATTATTTTACGAAAACAGTAATCATACTGATCAAGTATCTAATTATAAAAACCTAACCTACATGATCGGCATCATCAGACTAAGTTACGATGAAAGGAAACGACAAGTACAGTACGTTCAACACACAGGCTTACCGGCCTATCAGCTGGATGTTACTGACTGACTAGAACTACTTCTTCATGGGTATATCTAGAGATTAGCAAAACAACTGAAATATAACCCTGTATGATTGTTAAATTGAAAAATTGAATGACTGTAAAGATAAAAACGCACCGAATAATAGAAAATATGATCCCACGAGGCATTGACATTATTACGAATGTTACAAAGAATGGTACCATTAAATGACCTAGACTGGATGACCTTATCTAACATACAAAAGGATGCTTCTTAACCGAACTACAAGAGACATAGACTAACAGGCAAAGTATAAAATTTCCTAGTTGTCACGAGAGCAACAGACAGTCACAGTCCCTTTCTTTCTACAGCGTGGCTTCTGACAGAACAGAGAATGTCCAATATGACGCTAGGGTATTTACGTGATCTCTGCGCGAAGCTGGTGAACGGAGGCTGTGCACGTGTTAGCGAAGTGTGCGTTAGCACTTGACTGCAATACGGTCTTGTGACTCAGCATCCTTGCTATTCGTTTATCTTAGCGAACGCTCGCTAAAGCAGCTACAATTAATATGCACGATTTAATTAATAAAACATTAAAACTACCCATTTCAAACCCTAATGAACAATCTTCCCATTACAGAATGGAATATAACGTTCTATATTAACGTTATAATCTATTAAATTAATTGTTTCTCTGTTGTGTGTCAGATGGAACAGGGGACACAATAAATGAATGTAATTAGTTATGATTCGCATGCCCATTAAATATTCCTCTTCGTCCCATTAGTGAGAGAAAATATGTATTACGTACTTACTGGTGACTTCTAATCTAGAATAAAAATTTAATCCAGTAAAACTCCATAGTCACTGCTGTCCCTACGAAAATATTTTAGCTTCTGGAAATTACTGTAAATCAAATTTTAAACTTGAGAAACCATTTCCACTGCTTTCAGACAACGTTTATTCATTGTGATTGCTTCACAGATATCTACCTACACTCAAATTATTTTGTACGTCTCATTGCACATGATCGTTGATAGATTTTTTTAAAAAAAAAAAGATCCGTTATATAAATCAAAGTTGAGAATCTGTACGTTTAACGTTAAGCAAATAGCATACCAAAACATTACGGCGAAATTGTAACTAAAGTAGAGGATAGAGTGGAATTAAAACAGAGTTTTCACGATTAAACTAAACGACGTAACAACTCCATTTATTAGGTTTCAGGTTTTTATTTCGTTGCTGTTACATATCTTCTCATTACGTGCAAAGTGGTTAGATAACATGAATTCTAAGACACCTGCTAGATTGGGGTAGTAACCATGATATGAAGTCTCCTCTGATCCCGTAACATAATGTACCGTCTGCGAACATACTATTTCCATTTCAATCAGTTTCAGTCATGAATGATTTGGTCCCATTAAGTATAACTACTGTTGAAAGAGAAACATTTAGGTCACTAACGGTACAATCTATGGTTGTTATACCATCGTAAATGCGAATTTTAGTGGTTATTGTCGTGAGCGAGTCTGATAGAGCTTTAACAACAGACACTTTACTAACGAAGGAACCCACGATCCTGCCCTACTCAAGTGGAAAAACCCTCACTGTGCGACTGTAAAACGGGTTAGCATCAGTGTTGTATCACGAGGACTTCGACTGTGAAATATTCGAAATTACCCTGCATTTAATAATATTCAGCTACCAAAGATATGACATTTTTCCACATGCCGGCGATAACTTCAGGGATTTTTGAATCTGCATTACAATTTATTTATGTTCTCATTTTACGTAAACCTGTTATCGTTTCGTGGCACGTATTATGCATTTGTAATGGCACTCAAGTAAATTTTATATGTTCATTCAGAGTGTTTGGTAAATTAATTCTTTGGATATATTTTGTTTCATTCCTTTGTTTGGTAGTGAGGATGGCAGTAGCGGGGATCGAGCCGGTATGAGCCAGAATGGCAAGCCTCAGCCGTAGCCGCTAACACGCCAGCCTCAGTGAGCACGCAGGTCATTAATGACCTGCATGAAGATATTCGAGGATTTGTCACTAATGTGCCCTGTGAGATGTAGCTTACCTTTCCTGACTTTAGTGTCAAGCTATAGCTGACCACTGCGTCGGTGTCTCAGCGTATAAATATCCAAAGAGCTGCTGCTAGATAAAAATATTAGATTACCCGTTATTCTTAAATATGGCTATTTGTAAATTACTGAGCATGCTGGACTCTGTTATGAGCAGTGATGATGAAAACCAAACCACCGTACGAAACGCTTATCTGGTAGTAATACAAACAACGTTCACCCAATACTAGACAGATTTCTGCGTTGTCGCAATGTTGTGTACCCGTAAAAGCACATCAACTGAGCGTAGATCTTCAGTCACGTGTACTTCACTCTCATGGTACCATTACGAACCGCTTCAGTGAGTATACTGACGAATGAATTTCTCTTAATGCTCTGGGTGGAGATCATTCTCCAAGCTGTAGTTATTTAACACTGATTTAAAAAGAGACAGGATTCATGGAGGACGAATGATGATCCTACTCGCTGGTACTGATGCCTGTCAATTGGTTCATATAATCTGTTGCAGGATACGTCTATGCTGTAGTCTATGCGGTCTATCCTGTTTTCCTGTTTACGAATAATTCAGAGTGCAGCAAGCTCTAGCATCAGAGAAGAGTCCTGCTGTGTCGGTCGATCGTATATAGCCCGCATCACATGAAGCATAATTTGTGCTACGGGATAGCATATGCGATGAACGAAGACTAAAAATCAATATTACACATAACTTAATAAAAACAACATGATCATCAATAGAGATCTCCCATTAACCGTTAGTTTAAGGAAAATACTATTGTTTCCAATATTATTATTTGGCGAGTACAACGAGTATTTAAAGTCATCATTCCTTCAAACCTTTAAATAAGTTTTAGCACAATGTTCTAATGTACTTTGTTAGTTTTCTGATCGAAATGATTAGTGCGGGATTTTCTGTTTCACATTTGCGTGACTTTTAACGCAACATCTTTTGACTTCGGAGTTCTCCTTCAGTAATGTAGATGAAACAGGAACAATTCAAGTAATGTTTGATTAACAACTCCTGGTAAAGAGACAATTATATGTTCCACAACAGTTCAATCAATAAATATAAGTTTTTGGAGTGTTGTTTAATGGCATCTTGTACTAAATAATTGTGCGAAATAAATTAATAATAACCTTACGTTTGTCAAACATTCAGTAAAATAGAGAATCATTTCACATTGAAATATTGTCGGAAGTAATTCCAAGCAGAAAAGGGTTACTCATATTTTTTTAAAGAAATAGAAAAGTTTTAAACATTCTGCTACTGCCACCAAGCTCGAGGAGCGTTAGGTATTTTAACTTACAAATGATTAATCTGAAAACAAGAGCGGTTCAAATGCAGATTTAAAAGATATTTATTCTACACATCTGTATTGGTGCTAATAAACCTATATAATAAGGTCTGATTTACAGTGTCATTTAATTAGTTTTTTTTTTTTTATAGCTTTACGCCTCGTCGACGTCGAGGTCTTTAAAGGAGGATTAAGACAGGGGACAAGGAACGGAATTAGGCCATAGCTTTTTAATGGAAGCTTCCCGGCATTCGCCAGGCGTGAAATCATGGTTAATTATGGAGATGGATTAAGAAACCTTAACTTTAAAATAATAATATGATAAGACAGTTTTTTAATAAATTAAATATATATATATTTGGTTGACACTAGCAAACTAAATTACAGTAGGCGTATTAGGAATTTTTCGTGACTAATGATACACACATTACTTAGGAATAATACAAATTTGAAGCATAAAATCTTCAATATATCTTCGTGTTTAAATTAGCAGCAGCACTGAGGTGAGTAGACGGTGTGCTTGTTGGTGGTGTTGGGTGTCACCAGGTGCCGGACACGGAGGCGCCCACGTTGTAGGAGGGTTTGCCGGCGGCCGGCCCGCGGTACACGCGCTGCCAGTCGCCGCCCACGCCCGCCTTCACGTTGCCGTCCTTGCTGGTCCACACAGTGCCGCGGCCCTCAGCCCTCACCACTGTGCCCACGCCCCTCTCCCGGTGCACGCTGGCGTCCACGCTGCCAGAGGGGCCCTGCGGCTTCGCACGCTGCGGCTGGTTCACCCGAGACACGAAGCGCCTCTCCTGACAAACAACAAGTGGCACAGAAATGAAGTGTGAAATAGAAACTACGATTTGTTTAGGCACAAGAAGACTTCAAAGTAAGTCGGGAAGAAACAACCTCTTTCAATCAAGTGACAATGCTTTGAAACTTTATGTGAGTCGAGGTTAGCTGTGACAATTAAATTCGCCGAATATCCAGCAAACTACTTAGGTACCTGTTCTTCTGCGGGCATTGCTTGGCTCACTGCAATGATGCATCCAACAGCGAACACAACTGCGACCTTCATGTTGGTGGACGGTTTTGTGCCGGCCGCTAAAGTGGATATGAACCTGAGAACATGAAAGTCCGTTTCATTAGACCATAAACAGGAACAATGCAATGAACATTAGACAAAATGCAATCATAAAGTTCAAAACGATTTATGAAGACTTTTTTGAAAAACATAAATATTTCTTTTCTAATGCTAATATTGTATTTATCCAGCAAACGAAGCAGAATTTGATAACACGATTTTGCATTGCCGCCGAAGACAAATTGCCACCTACCTTTATCAGATTTAAGCCTTGAATCAATCTTAATAATCACCAAAAACGACTACAACAATGTTTTTTTTTTTTTTTTTTTTTTTTTTTTTTTTTTTTTTTTTTGCCTCAGAGAGCTATTTAAAAATACTGTGTCGAGATGTTCCTATTCCTATAATATATATTCGAAGAACTAACGTAATCTAGTGAGTGAGAGATTTTGAAATTTCTGAATATGTTTCTCAACAGATATTCGTTCTACTGCAAAGAAATAAAGTCAGAATACGGAAACTGATAAAATGGAGTTATTATCGTTTATGGTGTCTTGAATTTTGGTTATGCTGGACGCTATATGCTACACTTATCCATTAGGTAGTAGTGCCAGGAATTATGCACTATTGTCTATGTGGTACAGTACGTACAGTTCTTGTGGCCATGAACAATAATGAACAGGGCTTAGCTACTGAAGTAGTATCAACGGTCAATCGATTGACATTACAGTTGGAGTGAGTGTTAGTTCAACAATTAATCCAGTATCATAAAGCCAATAACAACGACTTAATGTGCTAATTCGTCACCTACCTAGTGTTGTAAAAAAAAACGGTTTTTTTTCTGGCTTGAAAAAAAAACATGAAAAAAAACTTTGAAAAAAAACATGTTTTTTTTTTCTGGAACACGTTTTTTTTCACAACTACTAAATCTCAAATTTGTAAGGCAGTTATCATTTAAAATGACTGTTTTAGAGTTTATTCTAAGTACTTATCTTAGTTTAAAATCTACTATATTTTTCTGGTTCAGTAGGAAAAAAAATTACGAAAATATTGGCAAAATTTACTGAAATTTTCTTTATGAACGGGGATTTCCCAAAGAGACTAGGTTGCGCGAGATGGAATCCCCATTCCCCATTGTTTGGATTGCTACTTGCTATTTGAAATAGTGCTGCCAGCCCTACAAAATTACCTACACATCTTTTAAAAAATTATAGGAATTTAAAATTTATCCACGGTTTTTTGCCTCTTTTTATTAGTTGTTGGGCTTTCCTTATATTCGTATACTTGTTAACTATCAGAGTATAGTGGTACTGAATCATTAAATTGTCAGTAAGGGAGCATGCATAAACCACATAGCTCCATTTTGGCCTCCTGTGAACCCCCCCTCCTCCCCCACGTAGCCCTACGTGGCTTTTGCCTCCCCCCCCCCCCCCACTCACGTAGCACGTAACTTTCTTCCGTTTTCCAGAAGACATTTTGTACTGTTTTCTCTTGTCAGACTATTGTAAATAAGATACGGATATAATTAACTGAGGGAAATAAATACTCACATGCTGTTGTGAGTTCAGTTCCTCATTTTAACTGTGAAAAATGTTATGAAAGGAAAGTTACGTGGCCTGGCTCGGAACCCCCCCCCCCCCCCTCTCCCCACGTAGCCCAGCATAGCCTTCCAGCTAACCCCTCCTCCCTCTGGACCGAGTCACGTAGTTTGTGCACGGTCCCTAATTATGAATCGTTTCCTTGCAACCGTTGGTGTAAACAAACGATTGAAAAGAAATAAAGCTCCTATTTTGTATGATAATAGATTTTAATTCAAACTTAAAATACCGTAACACAGAATTATCAGCACAGTCTTTATGCACAGTGTGTACTTTGCTCACTATTTAAAATTGCAATTTCAAAATCTTTTGCGTACAATACAAGAACAACCAGTAAAAGAAAATTTAACTATTTCTGAAGTTATGGATCTAGAGGAGACAGAAGAAGAGACAGAAAATTCCAACACCATTCGAACTAGTATTGGTAGTGCTGATACCAGTGAATGTAGTACTGACATAGAGGATGAATAAAATTATGTTACCTTTATAGATACACTTATGAATCATTATGTGAGACTTTATATGATTCAGTAAGACTTAAAACACACTTGTAAAATGGAAGTTCCTTAAATAAAACTATAATTTATCAAATATATTGTTTTCTGAAAAAAAAAAAATTAGAAAAAAACACGGGTGCAAGGTTTTTTTTCATGTTTTTTTTCACAAAGCTGAAAAACAAATTGTTTTTTTTTCAGTTTGCAACACTACACCTACCTGTTGCTGGATCTGCCTCGGTGGCTGAACTGTTGCCTCTATCACCGGCGCCCTTGTTTATATAACCGTTTGGGGCGGGAGGCATAGCTCCTCGGGGCAGTCCCGTCTCTGATTGGCGCACTACAGTACCGGGAAGTCAGATAATAGTGTCACACGAAGTCAACAACGGATTAGTTGTTGATCCAGCTGTTAACGTGAAAAACAGTGCTTACAAAATAATGTCTCTGTACTTTCCTGGTGTGAATCCTCTTTTGATAATGTTCCTCCGTTTGCACAGGGTTTCCCTTTGTAATGTTCGGATTAAATCTACGTTTATCAGTAACTGCGTTTTCCTTGTTTGTGATCTTCCATATTTGAGCCACATCAAATGTTTCTGAATAGTGTCCGACAGACATTGTTAAAACTTAGTGCTATGCAGATAATTTTCGAATTAGCATCAAGATTTAATCCTGAGCTCAGCAATTTACCTACATCACAAATAAAAGATATTAAGATATTCGTAAGGTTTTTAATATTGCGGTAAAACGTTTCTCGTTACTTTACGCTAACGATGAGTACGATACAAATATTACGTATTTAATCGTATAAATATTAATTTTAAACTAAGAAAAAATGTCACAATTTTTACATTGTATTAACGGATAAAAATTTCAGCAAGAATATACATCAAGGAATCAATACGCCTTTTACAGAACAACGGATGACTTGATAATATACGTATTACTTACACTGCCAAGTACACCACATAGAATAATCTCATATCACAATTTTACAATACACGGTTGCTGACCCGCCAGTGAGGTTCCGTACATTGAGGAGCCGCACACTGCAACGGGGAGGTATAGAGAGACTGGGCATGAACTCAGGCCCTTCTGACTGTTGTTTTTAGGCTCGTTGCTGCAGCCAGCAAGGTGAATGCCGAGACGTTTCCCAATCTCCGACTATATACTCATCATATGCAGAACACTGTTATACTTTTCGCAAACAATTGGCAACACCTCACTTACATTTATAAGTAGTACGACCAGGTGGTAGATATAAAATACTGTTGGCAAAAAATCAAAAGTCTAAATTTGAACATTCGAATGATGAGTAAAACTCATCAAAAGTAGTCGACACCTAATTTCGGAAAAAGGTGTTAAAGAAGACTTATTTGTTATTGCTAAGAAATAAATTATGTTGATAAAACATTAAAGACCCTGCTCAGAAATTTGTGTCATATGCGTATGTACTCAAAGGTAAGAATAAAATATCAACCTACAAATACGGAGTTATAAACAAATGCTAGGGATCTGATGCTGTGCAACTAGAATGTAAATGACACAGATTTAAACTAGTGCGTACTCATTTTTCTCATCGGTTAATGTTCTTTGCAAAGAGATAGGTGGAATATACCGTACGATGTACGCTTAACTCGACAATAGTTTGCTTCAGAAATTGTTGAATACATCTGCAGTTCGTATTAAGACTTGAAAAACAAATCTATACAATTAATGGTTAAAAGTGTGATGCATCCGGCCAATTGTTCTTCCGCACTTCCTCAATACATACTTTTTGTAACAGGTTTCAAACAGTCTAAATGTCGTCTACTGAACATAATTAGCTTTATCCCTCCCGAAGAAACGAAACTAATTTGTTTCATTAGAATAAAGTATCAGCTGGGAGAACAATTCTTTGTATTTTGTCCTGGGCTGTTAATATTTAATTATATTTGGGTATTTGGGGCTCATCGACTACGCAGTCATTAGAATCAGAAAAGGAAGAAAATGGTAAACGACAAACCCATGTTTGTATGTTCAGGGATAAACTAGTTCTCTTCAGAAACCTGGGTATTGATAATATTAACAGTAAATTGTCAAAACATACATTAGAAATTCTTAGATACTTTTATATTTTTTGACATTGCTAATATAAACTTCTTACGTTGCTAAATCATTAGTTTAGTTATGTGCGTCTAAAATGTGTATATATAAAATGCCAAAATAATCTAGAGATAAGTCATTTCTCTCCACAATTCACATGTATTAAAAATCATAAGAACAACAAAATAGAAAATTAGAAATAACCATTTATTGTCTTGTTTGCTGTTAAGACATCTTTTCTAAATCCTATGAACCGGTAGGACCATCTGAATTGACTAACATGCATGACATGTTATTTCGTTTTTGGTATAAGGCAAAAAATATAATAATTCCCCTTTTTTTCTTCTTGCAGACAGTAAATTCACAGAAGTGTACATTTGGTATCATACTCTATCATTTGTGATGATATAACGAGCAAACAGAGTTTATTTAAGGATTCAGTATGAATGGATGTTTTATGATTTCATTATTAATATTGTTTCCTTCGTTTTCAAATTCACATGTGAGCTTTTATCAATGAGGAATCGAAAATTTCAAAAGTGTGGTCTGTTTTAACGTCCTATTTGATTAAGTCATTCAGCGATAGGTGTGTACTCGTAACAGGAAATTATGGATACGGGTTATATATTGAACTACCACTAATGACTTGAATAACTATATACTATCTTCTTTCAATAATTTCTTTATGATACCAAGCAAAAATTCTGTAGTTGCATGTTTTTTATTGTTTTATTTAATTTACCGTGGCTAAGGTGTTCTTGACTGATCGATAACTATGGTTTCTGCATAAACTGTATTATTTGTTTTACTATCGACTTCATTTCTTCACGGCTACTTCTCTTTCATAACGTTCAACAACGAAATACATGGGAAAGGTTCATTTTCGGATAATATGCTCGTGAATCTAATTTTACTACATTTTCTCTTCAAAGAAAAAAAGTAAATTTAAAAAGGAGAAACGGGAGGAGACGTTAAACAAAGAAAAAATTAATATGTTCTCACATTGATTAATCCTAAACTGAAAGCCTTTATTGTCAGAATTACATTCGGGGTTTTGTGTAAGTTGGATCACCTACCAGATAAGTGGAAAAGTAGTATATTTCTATTGTACTGGCGCAATGTGATAATCAGTTAGTACATATTCCTATTTGTCCACATCGTAAGGGCGACTAGAAACCAGAAACTATACCAAAACTTGTTCCATGATATAACCCATATGCTCCTATGATCTCTCCTTTTTTTATTTTGGCTACAGAAAAATCTATTATTAATTTACTAACATTTGATACGAATTTGTAATGAATAAACATGAGGAATAATAACAAAAAAGATCGTTAGGAAGTAGAACACAAGTAATTTGCATCCAAACACGTCTCTATAACTTTCATCACTGTCGTATCATCACTAAAAAATTAGATTGACTTGTATCATACATTTGATACTTCCTTATATCCAATCGTTTTATACACTCTGAATGCGACTAATTTAGCGCCAGACGTTATTAAATGTACAGATTTTAATATTAGTTATTTGTGGGAATTTCTTTGATTTCTCAGCTTGCTTATGTTGCAACAAAATATAATAAAGTATAACCTATCACATAACATATTCTATTACTAGATACGACTTTGCTGAAATTCGTTCGTTGGTTTCTGCTTGATGCATCCACAACCACCCAAAAATTACAAATTTTACTGTTCTCACCTTTGTATCAACGGAAATATGGTACTATTCGAGATATAAAAAGGCTATGTATTAACCACTGATATGATCAATCACAATGTTCAGTTTAGTTGAAATCCATTATTAAGTTTTGAGTGATGAGCACACAGTGGAAACAAGATTCCAAAATTTCCTACGTATCATCCAAAAATACACCAATACTCTGACAAAAAATGTATACTAAAATTGTTAACCGGAGACAGAATCAGTCGATAAGTACAGTTTTATTGAAATTCTTTCATCAGTTTTGAGTGGTGTCTGTACAGATGTTCAGTTTCAAAATTTTAATGTTTTGGCTTCTCTGGCGGCAATAGTCAACAATTACAAACAACTTTTCAATAAGTTGGTTCTTAATGCTCTTTTCCTTGCATATATTTATGACATTACCTAAACTTTAATGTACATAAATTATTTCTTTATTACAGTGTTTACTATTTGTAATTAATATATTGTTACTAAACATCAAGAGACTGGACCACTGCTGCTAGCATTGTGAAGAGTCTACCTCATTTGATAGTCCAAGTAACTGGTTAGATTCAAATTGGGTGGGCTTTCAGATTTGTTGAGGTTGTCATAGTTATCCATTAGTTAAATGTTACGCTTGGAAATGCAGATGAATATTATCCGTGATCCTGTGACAAATGACCATTGTTAACGCATGTCTAGTTTTCATTTGCAGCCAAAGAGAAAATCTGAACGATTCTTGTTACCGAATTCAGTCCTCCTCAGACATGGTGTAATCACTGGCTGACTGAAGAAATTTTTTGTTTTTGTTTGAGGCTTTACGCATTGTAGACGTCAAGATCGGGAAATAAATAAATTCGGCTTGGTTTTCTGAAGAAACCATCCCGGAATTCACCTGGATGGTCTGGCGATGCATTTCATTGACCGGGGGACCTTCCCGAAATCCTTTCTACTGCTTCCCAAGAAGATGAAATGATTTTAGGCAGTTCTAAACAAAGATTTGGATTTCCAGATGAATAATTAAGTGTTTGTCGCGTAATATTAGTAATCTTTTAAACAGATGTCGATGATAAAATAGATTGGTGTTATATGGAACTGGATCCCACTAATTAGAACTGACGCAGTTAGTTGTTTGCTGAACATTTCAATGAATGCCCCAATATTTAAACTAGAGTTGTGTTGGAACCACGATGGTTGTGTTAAGACATGGATTTTTTGAAAGTGAGTGTCAAATTCATACCGCTGACGTTCTCTGGCTGTCATTGATTTGACGCAAAACAAAGAACTAAAACAACTTTAACATTTTAACTTTGGGTGACATTTCATATAAAGTGTTTAATCAAAAAAAATCTGATTTTTATTGGGTTTGGCGTATTCAGTAATTTTAGTCCAGCTGTTTAATGCCTTATGTAACCTTTTTCATGAAAGCTAAGTGCAAATAGCTTACAGTGAAAAATACGGAAGGCAATACTCACATATGAAGGTCACCTCTGGGTATTATTAACTGTTAATTTCCTGAAGGTTACAATTATCTGTCTGAATGCCAGACATCTAAGCTGTCGGTAGGGTACACTAAGTTTCCTTGAAGATGTTTGCAATAGCCCGTAACGATCGTGCGTCATCAGCGCCGTTTGTGCCTCTTCTTGCCTGCAGCTTCTGCAGACGCCGGGGATGTACCGCAGTGATAGCTGCAGTGAGGCGGCCTCACTCCCGCTATATAAACGGACTGCGGCGACTCCACAGACACACAGTCTACACGGGACGAGAGATCCGCCTCCGAGGTGAGTGGAAAACCACCATCATTGCGACTAACATACTCATTCACACATGCCCACCACAGTGCCTTTTGATGTCGGTAGAAATTTTTATCACTTAAAAGACGATGCAATTCTAGTATTTATGAAAGTTGAATGGGTATCGTGATTGTGTTAGGACTTTGTTAAATAAATCTGCATGAATGAGCATGAAATTTTAAGAGTACGTAAATATGCTATCATTCAGTACTGTTAAATTGGAAGATTTGTTCTATGACTGATTCATTATCATTTAGACAGAATAGTGATGTGTTTATACGGTCAACGGTTCCCGCGCAGTTTTTGAAACATAAATATATACATGTGACGGATAGATTCCTTTAAATCGGTTGCTAATTCTTCTAGTATTTACATGCGGAAAAAGAATTTCCCTTAGTAATAATATTTGATAGAAAATAATATTGACATTTGGTATAACATACCACCAGTAAACGATATAATTCCTCTATTCATTTGTTTCAGATACTTCAACATAAGCTGCCACCAACCATGAAGATTGCGATCGTCTTTGCCGTAGTGTGCGCCGTCGCCATTGCTCTGCCGGCTAACGATGTAAGTCCCCACACTGTGTCCTTTGCGACGACTCTCTTCAGTCCTGAACTTCCGCTACTTATTGTTGAGTCAGTGCCACATCGGATTTCTCTATAGAGGTTACGTACGAAAATGGGAGGTACCCAACGAATTTTGGCACCTGGGTGTATAGTGCTCTTGGTTAACAAGGCGAGAGAACACTATGCTTTCAAAAAATATTTCGGGAGTCCAATTCTCCTTCGCCATCTTCAGGTAACACAAAAATATGGCAGTGGATGATCTGATCACCACAATGAATTGTGGACACAGCGTGTTCACTTTTCTTGTTACCCGAAATCATTATCCTAATTGCTACTGTGAGTTATAAAAAAATTTTGAATATATGTGTGGACAGATACGATAAACTGAAGACAATAAATTTTTATCAGTGACTGATATCTTATTCAATCACCCAATTAATGCGAGATTGGAATCTTGAACTTCTAAAAATCTACTTCAGACGGATAATTTAAAAATATTTGAAGAAAATGAAAGTCTGTTGTTGCTCACGATCCCGTTTGTTCCCTGGATTTGCTCTCAGTCCTGTGCTGTAGCGTAGTACAACACTGTGTGCTGTTTCAGGAGAAGCGTGGAGGCGTGGACGTGGACGTGCACCGCGAGAAGGGTGTCGGGACGGTGGTGGACGCCAAGGCCAGCGGCACCGTGTGGAAGAGCGGCGACGGCAACACCAGAGTGGACGCCGACGGCCAGTACCACAGAGTGCACCACGGACCAGGCAGGGGCAAGCCACAGTACTCAGGCGGCGTGCGCGTCTCCCACAGGTGGTGAACCAGCTGAAGTGGCGGGCACTCACGGGACGAGACAACTTGCAATATCAGAATATTATAAACACCAAGAGGAACAACAGTGTATACATTCTAAGAAGTGTTATTCCCTTATGTATTCTGCACTATTCACGTCAAACTAATTTGAATTAATCTGTCAATCATCAGTTACCTTTTTAATCAGTTGGACATTATTGTGCTATCAGAAATGGTTTCAAATATATGAAATTGCCAGGTGAAGTGTTTTCCCCTGGTATTCAATAACGCATTACATTAAGTCTGCTTTGGCGATAAAATCACAAATATTATGACTAATTGAACATCACGTGTTTATTCAGAATTGAATAGTTTCTTTTTCCACGAGTTGGAAAATCTGACTTCATTTCACGTCGAACCACTAGAAACTGTCATATATGTATAATCATAATTAGTTATTTATCTTTTTACAGTTACCTCAAGCTGTTGTATTTATTGTATTGCCGGACAATAATAAAAAAATGTTTTTAATATAAATCTATATTTCGTAAACGTTTGTTTCTACATGACATTCTTCCTCATTTCATCACAGTAAGCATCCATTACCACAATAGTATTTAGTCCATGATACCGATATCGTTAACACAGAAATGAATGAAATATACTTTTCATTAGGCAAATAGTTAGCTATCAATTTGTGATACAATTTTTTAATACTATGTTGCTCTGAATGATGTTTTGTTTCTACTAGAGTCAACCGACACCATATTTAATTACAATAAAAGAACAAAAACAACAAAACACATAAAATAAATATTGTGCAAATCACAGTAACTGCACTACTTCACTCACCGGATCATAACATACAGTATTGTCAGGGTTAGAAAATTGTTCTTCACGACTGGAAAGTTGCCACAAACGCAATACCCTAATTATTTAGCTGGTTGTTTTAAAATCAAAGTATTTCTCTCCGCTAATTATTACTTTCGATATACTGAGTATCATATTAGGAGGTAAGTTAGTCTGATACTTTGGTAAATCGTATAAGCCGACATCCTAACTAGCATTGTGCGTTCGACATTATGTTTTTGTGGTGTCAGAGGCTTAATGCATTATAGTAACTATTACTAAAGTACAGGAATTTGTTTGAGCGACAAGTGTTGCCAGCCCAGGCGCTGACCTGATGACAGAGGCGATTTCGCCACTCACGGGGCCGCGCGGGCGTCGCCACTTCAGGAATGTGCAATTCGTTGGTGGTGGGTGCAATGTCCGCTGGTTTATTGCCACCCCGGTAAGCAGGTCAACCGAGCCTTCGTTTTAGGTAATGTAGCAAGAAGCTTTCACTTGGAGACCGGAGCCGATCGTACGCGCCTCGGGTATCGACTTGCCGACCCAGCCTGCTACTCGCTCGTCTCCTGATCGCTAAGTGCTTTTCTGCAAACAGCCATCAGGGTGGACTGTGGCTTTCGGCGATTACCTGCCATGTATCGCTAACTTCTACGCTAATAAACTAGCAGTTGACCGTCTACCAGTTTATTCATAATTTCAGTAGGCAAAGTATTCCCTCTCTTGTTTGCTCGCCTCAGGGCGTGGTGTCAGAGAAAGCAATTATTCTTAGCAAGCAGGCAGCAGACTATCGGCGGTCCAGTAACTGACGGCTGCCCCGATCTGCGAGTACTAGATACATTCACAAGTAAGTCCACACTCCATTAGCCATTGGCCATACCATCCTGACAAACCCGTGGAGCGGACAAAACCCCCAAAAAGGCCCACCGCAGTGGTTTTGATTTAATGTGCTGCCCGTCTTGTAACAAACGCACTATACAGACGCTAAATAACACAGAGTACTTAAACTACATACAAATGTCGTGTCCGCTGTGTTAATGAGCAGATATTAAAAATTCATCAGTCGCATTTGAGGCAATCCTTATCATTGTCAATTAATTTTTAAACCTTAGGTTGGAAGGAAAGTGTTTGATGGGTAACTGACACTAGGTATTAAATTTTCTGCCCATATTTTTCAAGGATCGTGTCACTGTTCTACAATCAACACTGCAGGAAACCGTCATCGTTACCAATCCTACCTTTTAGGTAAGTCTTTCCAGGCGTATCAATTTGGCCGTTATTCTGAAATAGAATTGGGGCCATACTGGTAACGTCGTTTAGGCTGTATACTGTATTAATCAAGGCAAATTTTGTAAAAAGCTTAATTTCAATCATGATAACAATTCATAAACCAAATAACTCCTTCACAAGGTGTCTGATGTAAAGATTTGTGTCAACTTTACCTAATACGAGATGGAAGACATTCATCTGCTACGTGACCTTGTCTATCTTCATAGTTACTTTCGTACTTCTCAAATTAACTCTCCAACTATTAATGATACAGGCAATAAAACACCAAACAAAAAACGAACCACTCATTTACGACTACGATTCGTTATCAACATAAACAGTAAACTGTTACTTTTCCTTTAACACCAGTATGGAGTGAAATAAACGACAAGGGCTCATAGATGTACAGTCTTTGACTTTATTTCTGGCCGCCACTGAAAAATTCTATCACTCTTATTTTGCACAATCAGGCATCAATGTCATCCCAGGCAACAGTAACGCAATACTGGCTCCGCCTCCTCGCAATTTCATTGGTGGATATTTTATTCAGAGCCATCTATACTGCAGATTTTTCATTTCCTTAAGTCAACGCAGGAAACAATTGGCTATCAGGTAGGAATTATGCTCCTCCCCCTGACGATTCTTATTGGCAGAACAGTTCATCAACCTTCCATTATTTTCTATAATACTTTACCAAAATTCAGATCTTAAAACTTATCCCAAAACTTGTAATTAACGGGATTGCATTAAAGTGAGGCAGGAAACTGGCTCAATGCTGTATATTACTACAGTTGATTAGCATAAAATTATAACGATAAGATTGTTATACTCATTTTGATAATTCCTTCGGATAATATTTCACTCATATATCTGGTCAGTCCACAAACCAAGGGATAATCATGTTCCATGAGGTAGAATTTTTAGTACTACGAAACTACAGAAACAAGAAATTATTTCGGAAGTGTCTCTCTCCAAGATGAATTGAATGAAACAGTCGTCCTTCACTGCGTTGTATACACCTATACGAGGAAAATAGCACCGAGCGTGCAGTGGTCCTGTGGTTAGCGTTCTGGGTTGTTGAGCTAGCGGTTCCGAGTTCAAATCCAAGTAGTTCTTATTTTTTTTTTAATTTAGAAATTTATCTTTACTTGTGTTTTCTTTTTAAGCGTACAGAGACTGCACATTGCTTATGAGTATAATGTATCCATGATTCTTTCCTAACTGCGTCAGGAAATAAGATAAATATCTGCGAAAGTACCCAACGTTTCGTAACTAATAGCCGACGTAAGCATGAAAGATTTGCGGCGTCAGAACTGACGGAAATCTACACGGGTTTCAAGCCGCGCCGAAATCATATCATCTGTCACTTTTCAAACGACACATATGTTTCCAAAATAATTATTTCACAGTAGAACGATCATCGCGTATCAGTAAGAAATAATTTACACGAGGAATTATTGCTCTCTTTGTAGGTGGACGATAATGATTAAGCACTATATAAATAAATGAGAGTTAATCGCGTAGAACTAAATATTAGCACCGCAACAAATCAAACGACCATTGTCACTAAAATGTTTACAACCAGTTTATTATCGTAGGACAAAAATAAATTCTTTTATAACTGGTATAAGTAATTTAAGTTAATTGAGAATCGGGCTTAAAGTCAGGGAGTTCTTAAATTACCGTTTTTCCCGTTTTCTACAATGCTGTTAGTAGTTTCTGACACTATTACTTCATGATCTTTACAGCACTGGGATTTATTAAACACTGGAGCTAAATGCTCATTACTTAACAAGGCGTGAAATTACCTGCGTTATTCTTTGTTTGGAATAACATAAATAAATACAAGCATTTGGCGAATGAGGATGTTGCCGTTCGCGTGATTGTTTTTTAGTCTCCGGTATAAAGTGGAACGCTGATGTTTTGTCACCCGTCATAATCGACTCCATAATCGCCTAGGTCTCAAGGATTCAAACAAACACAGTCTACCGGTAAAGTAAGGTTGATAATGTCTAAAGACCGGAAGACCGGAAGACCAAGCGTGGCGTGTGAGCGGTAACGCATTGGCTCCAGGCAAATGCTGGGATGATTCTTATAGAAGGCCATGGCCGTTCCCTTCTTTAATAACTTCAACATCGATGAAACGTAAAGCAATAAACAAAAAAAAAATAAGGATAGGGAGGAGGTATCGTTAATCGATATCAAGCCAGCTGCGACCTCCTAAATAAATTTAGCCAGCTATTTTTTTTATGATTTTACGCCTCGTCGACATAGAGGTGATTATTGGCTGGATAGGAGTAGTGGCAAGGATTTCGGCCATGCCCTTGTAAAGAACCCATTCCGGTATTTATATGGATTGATTTGGGGAAACCTTGGAAACCACAAATCTGCATGGCTGAATTTGGATTCGAACCTATGTCCTCCCGAATAAGAGACCAGAACGTAAACTATTTTCAGACGACGCTAGTCATTCACAGCATCGACAAACGCGTGTTCCGAAATGGTAATGATGTAGAAAAATAGATATTTCTTTGTTGAACCCCTAAAACGGTAAATAAATAAAATAAAATAATTTGATTCTTTATCTATGAATGCTTAGGAGACGTTACTTTTTGTATTGCCCTCATGCAATTAACATGGATTCCCACCGTATTTTCAATTACCAGCTGTAAGTTGGATAACTGTGAAACCAACAAAAACTTTTGCCAAATGTGCTGCTCGTGTTAAATTATTACGTGTATTATTTACGCGTTATAAAGGTATTCTTCCTTGCCGAAGGAAGTAGGAAAGTTAAGACTACTTCCTGGTAAGCGTTGCCATATTTACTTTCTGCGATGTTGCCACGATGTTCTGCCTAGTAGTAGCGCTATAGCAATTTCCCTATACAAGAAATAGTGTCTCATAGCTGGACACACACAGTGGCGAAATGAAAAATTATTTATGTTCCAGTCTCATCTGGAATATTTTCATTTAACTGATTACTTCTCTTATAACAGTTCGATTCTTTATACAGAATACTATTCAATCACGGAATGTTGTATCTATATGTATATTTTTTCTTTGGTGATATAATTGATGAGGCACAAGATTCCGTAAGTCCAGGTGACTGAGTGGTAACGCGCTAGGCTGTAAAAGTGCTGGTTCTCGGTTCAAGCCCACATGCTGTCAATCTTCTTTTTTTTCATTCTTTATCTCCTTTTCACTTGTTGCAAAATACATATCATATAAGTAAAATTATATATATTTCGTGGTCAATTGGAACAGTGGAAAAGAATCAAAAAATTAATGTTTTGGCTGAAATGAGAAAGCTTCAACGCATCATGCGTGAGTAGGAACTGAAAGCCAGTTTTCCGATATATTTAATTTAACCATTACGATTTGTGCCACTGAACATTACCAATTTTTTTCTAGTGCTGATGACAAAGGCGGGAGATTGATGATTGGGGTAATGATGGCTGTTTAAAAATAACCAAGGACCTAAATCAAACTAATGTGCAGTTTTTGTAGCTAATGTTCCTGTTGGACACAGTGGTATTAGCAAGCAAATCAGAATTGAAAATGTGAGTAGTTATTCTTACGAAAACAAAAAATCATTCATTGACGAATAACATGCTAATAGGAGATTCCGTATTTAACAAAATGCTGCTCCTACTAGTGATCAGTAATGATATAATTGATGTATATCCTCAATATAATGACAGGATAACCTTATTTGCGAAATCTGAAATTGCAAGAAAGAAACAGGAAATTTGAGGAAGGAGGAAAAATAATTCCAGGTTGGTTATAAGTTGTTGTTACCTTAGCTTCTGTCTCTGGTAATCCAGAGAGGATGGTACTGTAAGTGGCTCAGATTCGCGGATGCCATGCTGATCCCGGAAGCTAGTGCGTTGTCTCGCGGTTCCACGGTTCGACTCATGCGCGGGCAAAGTGGTTTTACGAGCGTTTTTCTTCTGTTGCCTGTACACTGGGACAGTGAAAACATATTATACACTTAATGAGAAGCAAAACACATATGTACTGCATTTTCGTTGTTATTCTTTAGTAACATTATTATGCAATGGCTCGGAAAAAATTAGTTTTTAAGTAATGTAAAAAAAAAAAAAAAAAAAAAAAACGGCCTCTGTCTTTGAGAAGGGGAAATTTCAATTTCGATTTTTTTTTATTTAAAACGAAATTTTGATGACTGGATCGTGAATGTGAATTGAGTACTGTCTAATGTCACTGCTAAACTTTACCCTTCATCCAATTCGTTCGGCTATGAATTAATGTAAATATATGATTTGTAATTGAGTCTAAACATTACTGACAAACATTTTTAAAAGTGAGGCTCAAAATTTTTTGATATTAATAGATCAGTCAAACATCCGTATAATTCAATCAATGAAACAATCACATCATTCAACCAAAATATTATTGGATTAATTTCCTATTCGTTTGCTGAATAGTAACGCAAACAAGATTTAATTTAGAACTACTGGTATCTGTATGTATTGACATATTAACCTGTTGTACGCTGAAGTGATGCTAAAGTCAAACACAATCCATTTCAGAATACTGAAATGAGTAACAATCCAGTCTTACAGTACAAATCAGGATACTGGATGTAAATTCATTTAGCCAAAGTTTCAAGCAAGTAGTTTGTTTCCTCATAGTTGTAGAAGAACGATAGCCAGGATATGGACGTCGTAACATCCACAAGGAAGAGGTTTTTGTAAATATCCTACGTTTCATTTATTCTAAGCTAAAAGCTATCAGTTTCTAAATTTCTGGAAGATTTTGTCCCGAGATAAAAATCATAAAATAACAGATAGAAATAGTGACACTTATTTTGCGTAACGTTTTGGTAACAGATAAACTACTATGTTGTTAAGTAAAAATTACGTGTCAGCTGATAGATGAAGTTAGCACTATCTAGAGCCACACTGTTATTAATTATAAGGATTTATACTTTATCTCTGTTACACTCTGCAAGTGATGTGTAGTAGGATAATCATGAGGTGAAGAAGTCGGGCTGTTTACACACAGCGTTAAACGCGCAACATTCCCTTGACCGGATTGTACGGAATATCCATTCGCAAGATATTCCGACTGCTTTAAGAATTCATAATGATTAAACTTCTATCAATACTCGTACGTTTTTATTATATTACTGTTGACAGTAACATCAAAATTATAACACCCAGAGCTCGAATAAAATCCGCAGTAGCTTACTTCGGAGAAGTGAAAAGTTAAGTAACGGAAAAGAAGCGATTGCTTTAGTTATTAAAGCGTCAGAATAAATATAACAAGAAACTAAGTCAGTATGCTGTTATAATCTTTTACAGACGTATATATGTATATTTGTATTTGTGAAATATTCTAATTTTTTTAATTGTATTTCGCTAAAATATGGGCGTAAAGTGATGTTGCACCATACCACTTCAGAAGACTCGTTATTGGGTAGATCCTCCGATTTGTTTGAAATTCATTGGCTGGAGATCGCGGCCCACCCATATCACTGTAAACTAATAATTACAAGGATCTTTAACGCTTCGAATAATTAAATTCTGACGGTTCGGCTTAATTGCTATAGCTTTTATGAGTCCATCGTTCGCTCGGATTCACAGCAGAACTGACGTGTCTAGATTAAAAGAAATTTGGGTCAAATTTTTATTTTCTCAAACACAATGAATGTTCGTATAGAATGAATGGAGGAATTTTATAAATAATGTAGACGATAGTCTTAAAAAATCTACGAGTGAGAGCATTACAGCACTTGTTTCTCATTTAAGAATATAGTTGAATATTGGAGTGAAATAAAGTGTCTCTTAATGCTTGATAGCAGAGAATCAGGAAAGTGAAACACAGGTTATTTATAGAAGAAGGACATTCATAATTTCCTGTTTCCGCATAGGTAGGCGGAAATTTTGGTAAGCACTGGCCTTGCTTTAGATCTTTCCTTCCAGTTTACTAAATGAATGGACTCTTGGTCATTATTGTATATGCATACTTCTGTATATCGCCATCAGTGTCGGTTTCAGTACTACCTTCTAGAAGTGTGTCTTCTTTATTAATCAAATGTAATGAGATATAATAATTCCTTTGTTCTAACAGTTATGGTTAGCAGTCTGGGTGCTTAATCGTTAAGGCACATACCACGATCCTATAATAATACATTCAGGTAAAATGAAATATGAATTATAAATTACTTCGGCAGCCTAGTGAAAGTCTCTTTGCTGTGTATTAGGCTTAGGTCGTGGCTATACCGTGGGATCCCAATAACTGATCGTCCTTGTCTACTGACATGAACAAAGAAAATTCAGTAAAATTTCATTTAGACCAAGTGATTTGAACCCATGATACTGCCATTTCTTTCCATCTGCCTTAATCATTAAGCACCCAGACTGCTACCCATAACTGTTAGAACAAAGGAATTATTATATCTCATTACATTAGATTAATAAAGAAGACACACTTCTAGAAGGTAGTACTGAAACCGACACTGATGGCGATGTACAGAAGTATGCATATACAATAATGACCAAGAGTCCATTCATTTAGTAAACTGGAAGGAAAGATCTAAAGCAAGGCCAGTGCTTACCAAAATTTCCGCCTACCTATGCGGAAACAGGAAATTATGAACGTCCTTCTTCTATAAATAACCTGTGTTTCACTTTCCTGATTCTCTGCTATCAAGCATTAAGAGACACTTATTTCACTCCAATATTCAACTATATTCTTAAATGAGAAACAAGTGCTGTAATGCTCTCACTCGTAGATTTTTTAAGACTATCGTCTACATTATTTATAAAATTCCTCCATTCATTCTATACGAACATTCATTGTGTTTGAGAAAATAAAAAATTTACCCAAATTTCTTTTAATCTAGACACGTCAGTTCTGCTGTGAATCCGAGCGAACGATGGACTCATAAAAGCTATAGCAATTAAGCCGAACCGTCAGAATTTAATTATTCGAAGCGTTAAAGATCCTTGTAATTATTAGTTTACAGTGATATGGGTGGGCCGCGATCTCCAGCCAATGAATTTCAAACAAATCGGAGGATCTACCCAATAAGGAGTCTCTGAAGTGGTATGGTGCAACATCACTTTACGCCCATATTTTAGCGAAATACAATAAAAAAATTAGAATATTTCACAAATACAAATATACATATATACGTCTGTAAAAGATTATAACAGCATACTGACTTAGTTTCTTGTTATATTTATTCTGACGCTTTAATAACTAAAGCAATCGCTTCTTTTCCGTTACTTAACTTTTCACTTCTCCGAAGTAAGCTACTGCGAATTTTATTCGAGCTCTGGGTGTTATAAATTTTGATGTTACTGTCAACAGTAATATAATAACAAAACGTACGAGTATTGATAGAAGTTTAATCATTATGAATTCTTAAAGCAGTCGGAATATCTAGCGAATGGATATTCCGTACAATCCGGTCAAGGGAATGTTGCGCGTTTAACGCTGTGTGTAAACAGCCCGACTTCCTCATGATTATCCTACTACACATACTTGCAGAGTGTAACAGAGATAAAGTATAAATCCTTATAATTAATAACAGTGTGGCTCTAGATAGTGCTAACTTCATCTATCAGCTGACATGTAATTTTTACTTAACAACATAGTAGTTTATCTGTTACCAAAACGTTACGCAAAATAAGTGTCACTATTTCTATCTGCTATTTTATGATTTTTATCTTGGGACGAAATCTTTCAGAAATTTAGAATCTGATAGCTTTTAGCTTAGAATAAATGAAACTTAGGATATTTGTAAAACCATTCCTCTTCCTCGTGGATGTTACGACGTCCATATCCTGACTATCGTTCTTCTACAACTATGAGGAAACAAACTACTTGCTTGAAACTTGGCTAAATGAATTTACATCCAGTATCCTGATTTGCACTGTAAGACTGGATTGCTTACTCATTTTAGTATTCTGAAACGGATTGTGTTTGACTTTAGCATCACTTCAGCGTACAACAGGTTAATATCTCACTACATATAGAAACCAGTAGTTATAAATTAAATCTTGATTGCGTTACTATTCAGCAAACGAATAGGAAATTAATCCAATAATATTTTGGTTGAATGATGGATTAGAAACTGTATTGTTTCATTGATGGAATTATACGGATGTTTGATGATCTATTATATCAAAAAATTTTGAGCTTCACTTTTAAAAATGTTTATCAGTAAGTTTAGATGCAATTACAAATCACATATTTACATTAATTCATTGCGAACGAATTGGATGAAGGGTAAAGTTCATGAGTGACATTAGACAGTACTCAATTCATATTCACGATCCAGCCATCAAAATGTCGGTTTAAATAAAACAAAAATCCGAAATGCTCAAAGGAATTGGAATTGCCCTTCTGATGGAACGTGGTCGGGTTTTTTTTTTTTTTTTTTTTTTTTTTTTTTTTTTTTTTTTTTACCTTGCTTAAGAACTAATCTTTTCCGAGCCATTGCAATAATAATGACTTACTAAGAATAACAACGAAATTGAATTTGGATTGCTTAATAGATACATGCAGACATGTGTAGTTTTTGCTTCTCATTAAGTGTATAATATGTTTTCACTGTCCCAGTGTACAGGCAACAGAAGAAAAACGCTCGTAAAACCACTTTTGCCCGCGGCATGAGTCGAACCGTGGAACCGCGAGACAACGCACTAGCTTCCGGGATCAGCATGGCATCCGTGAATCTGAGCACTTACAGTACCATCCTCTCTGGAATACCAGAGACAGAAGCTAGGTAACAACAACTTATAACCAACCTGGAATATTTTTCCTCCTTCCTCAAATTTCCTGTTTCTTTCTTGCAATTCAGATTCGCAAAATAAGGTTATCCTGTCATTATATGAGGATATACATCAATTATATCATTATGATCATAGTAGGAGCAGCATTTGTTAAATACGGAATCTCCTATTAGCATGTTATTCGTCAATGAAGATTTTTGTTTTCGTAAGAATAACTACTCACATTTTCAATTCGATTGCTTGCTAATACCACTGTGTCCAACAGGAACATTAGCTACAAAACTGCACATTAGTTTGATTTAGGTCCTTGGTTATTTTTAAACAGCCATCATTACCCCAATCATCAATCTCCCGCCTTTGTCATCAGCACTAGAAAAAAATTGGTAATGTCAGTGCA
>JARYHS010008074.1:351764542-351788458 GCA_031002005.1 Vandiemenella viatica
GTTACTGATAGTGTTCTGCGATAATTTCCAGAAAGAAATCTAGCAGCCCTTTTTTGCACCTTCTACAACTCCTGTATTTGAAACTCAAAATGTAGGGCTACCATATCCAAGCACTGGTATGTCCACAGGTTTGTAACCCAACTCCTTATTTCTCTCGCACATCCCGTCATCACTCTCTCCAACAAGTGCAGAATTTGGAACCTTTTCTTACTACCTGTCCACTGTGTCCTGCCTAGTTAAACTTGTTATCAAATGTAATAGCAAAATATTTACAAGTCTTCAATAAGCAATTCTTTTCCCACCTTATAATCATAATCAACCTTAAGTTTTTTTATTTGTGTATATACCAAGCTGACTCTTCTTTGAATTTATCCTCATCACATGTTTACCAACCGATCTAGATATCCTGTGCAGATCACCCTGCAGCTGTTTACAGTCCTCTAACGTTTCGATCCTTTTATATATCATTACGTCATCTGCAAACAATCTAATTTCGGCTAGTAAACAATCAACACAATTATTCATTAGAATAATGAATAGCAATGGTCCCAATACGCTATCCTGTGGCACTCCCATTATTACGTCTACTTCTTTTGATACTGCATTTCCCACCCTAACTTTTGTAACGGATGGTTTTGAGACATATTACTTGGTGGTTAAATATTGGTACATTAGTTGGAACGTGAAGAGTTCGCGTGAGTTAGCCACATTTTGCAGACGCGAGCGTCAGCAGATGCCAAGGTGGAAGGCGATGACGGGGTGACGACCGATCGACCATCTAGAACGTTCGGCTATCGGGATAAATTACGAGTGACGGTACGCACTCGCTCTCTTCTGGAAGAATCAGTACTGTAGGGCAGTCACTACGTCAGTTTAACAGTTAGGTCGCCTCTCTCCGTAGCCGGGTCTCGCGTCATGGCCGATTAGCAGGTAACATCGCCATCAAGACTAGCTGCTAGCCATCCTTCATTGTAAGTAATGGATCCACCATCTATACTTTGAGAAGATTATTAACTTCAAGTAACTAGGGTTTCAGTGATTAGCACTATCGGGGTTAGCCTAGCAGACGGCATTCTGATGGAAGTATCGGCTACAGTCAAGGATGTATAATTAAACGCCTGTCAAAGCAGTTTGACGTCTTGTCTATCATAATAGTAAGAAGAACCTGTAGTAGCCACACCCCATTTCAATGCGAATTACTTGGTACTATGCTAAAGCAAAGGGTCATGTTCTTAACCATGTGGGGCCGGTCATCCTGATTAACAATAGTCTATTTAGCTGCCGTACAACAAGGAAGCATCAGAAGATAGTCGGGGGCAAGCTGTGGGAGTAATTCGCCCAGGTCAGTCCCTAGGTCCTGATCAGCTTCTCCAACGCCACAATACACTCATAAGTATTAAGCCTTAGACCACAAAAGCCATTACTCTTAGTGCCATAGTAGAAGGGGTAGCACACCATTCGAACCTTCCTGACAACTAATCAACTAGACCCACGAAACAGTCGATTACACTTTCTGTTTCCTACCTTTTAAAAAATTCTTTTACCCAACAAATCACTTTCTCATCCACTCCAATAGTTTTTTCCTTTTTTACTACCATTTAACCTCTTGGTGTTTAATGTGAAGTCCGCAAAACCGCAAAACGTATCTGTGGTTTGGATACAGTTTTTTTTTTTTTAAACTGTAGGTTACATGGTAGGATTAAAGAGTTAGCTTAGGGCTGCTATGATAGGGACATATTTCGCAGTCACTAAAACTCCTCTCAGCAGGACCACGCGAGACATCTTATCTAGTATTTCCTGCTTCAGTAGATTTGTTCATCTATTCTAGATCCTGGTAGTTGAGTGGCAACGCTCGGGCTTGGTATTGAGGACGGTAGTTTAAAACCCCGTCCGGGCAGATTCCAGTTTCACATGGTTTCCTCAAGTCACTACAGGAGATTCCTGACATTGTTCCTTCGAAAGGTCATAGCCGTATTCCTTCAACGAATCTTGATTTTCTTAAGTCCTGCAAGGTATTGGCATACTTTTCAATACAAAATCTTTATACCTCATTAATTTTCTCGTCAGACTATCACTTACAGCAAATAACTGAAAGTCGTTTACATAAAATATATCCATTAATATCTCAGCTGAAAAGCAACCACTAACCACGAAATTTAGCAAAAACTCATTATAAGTAGGTATGAATATTATTTTACAATTACATTTTGATGCCGCATGTGTACGATAAATTTGGCTGCAAAAATTCTCCCCACATTAGAAGCAACTCGCAAGGAGATACGCAGTATTCATATGTAACATGGTATGAGTCCATTCGTTGATGGTCTCTGCCTGAAAAATCGGGGATGATAAATTGTGAAAGTTGGTTCTGCTAGAAGGCTGGAAACACCGAGAAAAACTGGAAAAATGTAACAAGAAAATACAAACATTTTTTACATTAGAACATGTGTACTGAAACATACATACGGCACGTTAACGTTGCGTAAGACTGATTTGCTCCTATCGCAATAGCAGGATAAGGCATACTACACTTCAGCAAGTATACGTGGTATGAGGGGCAACGCAAAGAAATATACCAAACGAAAGAAAATGAAACAACCTTGGAATCCAGCTTTGCTAATCAGCTTAGTACGTGAATATCTTAACTTCGTCTGAGTAAATAATGTAGTATTAATTGTTGAGAAATAATTTTTCAACTGGCTATAACCTTAAATTTCATTTTTTCGTAATTTTTAGTAAAATTTAAATAAATTGAATTTACTGCAGTTAGTTAATACTCGAAAGCTATTACTTAAATTTTACCATTTTTATGGATCTTAATAATGTTTATGTTTATTCGGAAAGTTTTTAATGTATTTCTTAGGGAGCCTTAGAGACAGCAGATTATAGGAATCTCTCATGCAGAAATCGTATAACCAGAACTACCTGTTAGAAGCAATGGCGAAGGTATAGAAAATAACTTGTGCAGAATACTTCAATATGTTAGAACATCTCAACGAATGAATCTGTATGGTGTCAGAGTAAAATAAAGTGAGACGACTAAATTGTCAAAAGCTCGAAGAAAAAATATTATGGCTGATATCATAGCGAACTTTTTTGTTGGTTTCGAAAACTTATGATTGTTTTGTGAAATTCTCTCAACCGCGCAATTAATATTTATCAATCGGAAACAATTGTTTGCGTAAAACTACCAGTACAAGATGTCGAAACATTGCTATTAGTAGAGAAATAAACAAATACTATCAACAAGACTAATCGGTGGAAATATTTCACAATACCACGCTCACATCGGTCTCATTTTAGGCAACTAACGTTTAGGCCAAGCACATAGAAAGCTTTTTTTTTTCAATTTAATTTAGTTGCAATGGAGCACACGCTTCGGTGGCAATTTCCATACACACCCAACTTCCCCCTATCATACACTCACCTACATTTGCCCTCTACAAATTTTAACTTTAAATTCTTTTAACGTTTTTGGTAAGTTATTCATCATTCCCCTTGGTAACTCATTCCAATCCCTGACACCCTTACCTAAAAAAGAAAATCTTCCCACACCATTGTGCCTGAAATCGAGTGCCAGCTTGTGGTCATGGTCATCTTTTCCCTTCCATGAACTACTTTTCATACCTACTGCAATATCTTTCCATGCCAGTATATACCCTGTACACTCCCATGACCTTCCTCATCCTTCTCCTGACCTGCAATGAATCCATTTCCAGCTCCTTTATCATATCTGTCACTGATTGCATTCTGCGATAATTTCCAGAAACAAATCTAGCAGCCCTTCTTTGCACCTTCTCCAACTCCTCTATTTGATACTCAAAATGTTGGTCCCATACTACACTACCATATTCGAGAAAAATGGGCTGACAAAAGTTTTGTAACCCAATTCCTTTACTTCTCTCGTGCATCCCCTCATCACTCTCTCCAATAAGTGCAGGATTTTGAAACCTTTTCCTACCACCTGTCCTATGTGTCCTGCCCAGTTAAGCTTGTTATCAAATGTATTTAAATTTCAAGTCTTCAGCAAGCAATTCTTTCCCCACCTTCTATTCATAATTAACCTTTGGTTTTTTATTTGTGTATGTAATAAGCTGACTCTTCTTTGCATTTATCTTCATCCCATGTTTACCAACCCAACTAGATATCCTGTCCAGATTACCCTGCAACTGTTTACAATCCTCTATCGTTTTGATCCTTTTATACAGCATTATATCATCTGCAAACAATCTAATTTCAGATAGTAAACAATCAACACAATTATTCATTAGAATAATAAATATCAATGGTCCCAATACGCTATACTGCGGCACTCCCATTTTTACTTCCACTTCCTTTGGTACCGCATTTGCTACCCTAATTTTCGGTTTTCTACCCTTTAAAAATTCTTCTACCCAGTGAATCACTTTCTCATCCACTCCAATAGTTTTTACCTTATTTACTACCATTTTGTGGTTTACTCTGTCAAACGCCTTTGAAAGATCTAGTGCTACATTGTCAATTTGGCCTCCCTTGTCCATTTCATGTGAAATATCTTGCATATATCCCACCAACTGAGATTCGCATAATATCCTTGCCTGCTTGCCTACTTGAAAACCACTTACGTTCCTCACATACATTTATGATGTGGTTGCATATCAATCTTTCCATTAATTTACCTACCACCGAAGTCAAACTGATTGGCCTGTAATTCTCAACTCTATTTCTCACCCCTCCTTTATATACCGGTACTACTATCGCACTTTTCCAGTCTTGTGGTAAGTAGCAAGTATCCAGACTCAATTTAAATAATATTTCAAGATAAGGTACAATGTCACATCCGGCTATCTTTAAGATATCTGTAGTAATATTATCTGCACCAGCCCCCTTATGTTGCTTATGTTGCTTATTTCCTTCATGATTTCTTCAGGATAAGTTTCAAATTTTTTAGTATCTTCATTTCTAATCTAAGCTCGTTCTCCGAGTAAGACCTTCCGGTTTCTGATTCATTGTCCCTAATGCTCTCACTAAAGCAGTCACTTAAAATATCTGCCTTTTTAAATCCTCAGTAACTACTTTTCTATCCTTCTCTATAAGCGTCCCCTTCCCTTCAGTTTCTTGATATAGCCATAAAAATTTCTAGATGCATCAGTCAATGGTCCTCCTGCGCTGACTCTTCATAAACCCATCTTTACACACTTTCTTTGCTGTTATTAAGTCCTTGTTTAGTTGTTTCAAATATTCTCTACTAACCTGCTGTCTCTTAACTCTGTTATGTTCTTTTCTTACCAACCTCTTTAACCTCCTCACTTCCCTATTAAAGTACACAGGTTCTCTACTTCTCTTTATTTTCTGCTTTGGAATGAATTTTTCTTCCCCCTGTCTTATTATCTCCTAGAACTCTTCCGACCTTGACTCTACTGTACCTGAGCCTTCCTTCCATTTGCTGAAACGTTCTCTGAAATATCTCTTCAAATTTGAAACCTGTGCCTTTTTATAATTGTACCTATTTCCCCCTTCAATTTTGGCTG
Organism: Vandiemenella viatica; assembly: GCA_031002005.1. Lineage (NCBI taxonomy): Eukaryota > Metazoa > Arthropoda > Insecta > Orthoptera > Morabidae > Vandiemenella > Vandiemenella viatica. The sequence goes on from JARYHS010008074.1 coordinate 351,770,053, forward strand.
CTGGTTCACTGAATCCTCTAATATCAATCAGAACTGCGTCATGATCACTTATTCCTTCCGTTACCAGACACCCCACAAGGTTACCATCGGGCTTTATTAGGAATATATCCAGAATATTCTGTCCCCTAGTATTTTGCTCTATCACTTGTGTAAATCCTCCTTCCCTTATTAAGGTATTTCCAAATCTTTGTTTCCGTTTGTTATTAATCTTATTTCCTTCCCAGTACCTAAAGGGTAAATTTAAATCCCCACCAATAATGAATCCTCTTCCGGCAGTGCAGATTTGGGTTTTCCAAGGCTCCCAAGATTTCTCCAGGCGAATGCCGGAATGGTTCTTTTCAAAAGCCATGGCGGAATACCTTCCTATTCCTTGTCCAATATCTTTTCCCGCCTGTAATGATCCCGACGCCAACGAGGCGTAAAACTACAAAAAAATTATTCAAAGACACTATGGCCTGGCATGCTATTGTGCTCGCTAGCAAAAGAAAATTCATGTTCTGTAAGTAAATAGGGTAGGATGGACGTATTTTATTAACAGCCAGTTTAGTTATGTAGTTTTTTTAAGTTATGGCTTTACGCCTTGTTGAGACCATTAGAGAAGGGATGGTATTGGGGACAAGGAACGGGAAGGAATTCAGCCATTGCCCTTTTGATGGAAGCATCCCGGCGTTCGACTGCAGTGATTTGGGGAAACCATGGAAAACCCAAATCTGGATGCCCGGAAGGGGATTCGAACTGGCGTCCTCCCAAATGCCAGGCCAGAACGTTAACCGTTCACCCACCACCCTCGGTAGTTATGTAGGAAGGTATGTATGGGCTAAAGAGATGGCCTTAGCGTTTATGAGTGGTCACGGTAGAGGATGTAAGAAGTTAACATTTATTTTCTAGTTATTTGGACAAGTGAAAAAGAACATTGTGAAAATTTTTGTGTTACAAGTTGGTCATCATCATCATCACTCTACAAATCCAGTCTCTCGGGTGATGGTCACTTCTTCCTATCCATGAATAGTTGTTGTTCATGAACAGTCCTCCAATCAATCCTTAAGTTTTCTAGATCCTTCTTGGTTAGGTCTGTCCATTTGTTTTTGGGCCTTCCCACACATTTTCCTTTGGATGTTCATACTGAAATAAACCTTTTCTCTTTTTTCTTGCTCCATCCTTTGAACAAGTCCTCACAATCTCAGGGGAGGACGCTGTAAGGATTTTGCCTCACTGACATTTATACCGGCCTCTGCACGATTGCACGTAATGTCAGGTCAGGCTCATCCTGCTACCGTATGTGACAGTAAACGGTACTTACTACTTGTGACTGGGTGGCCGAGTGTCAGGAGGCCAGTACTTAACCTGACAACCAGAGGCGGACCAACGGCTATGGGCGGACGAGTTCTTCACTTGGATGCCAGATGCAGCCTTTGTGTAGGAAATCACACATAAATTTATCAGATTAACTGAAGATCTCAAGGCATGGAATGCGATGAAGGTGTGCTTCACTACGGTACAAACTGCTGCCTTGCAGATTCGGTAGGGGACTACCAAACGCTAAGGGAGTAAAACCCGACCAAAATCCTCTGATACGTTAGGCCTAGCAAGCCAGAAGAGGAGTGATCAGCAACTTGTTTTCAATCTTGAAACTTGCCTCGGAATTACAAGTTACAAAATAAAGTGATTATCATGGTGGAACAGTGTGCAGTCAGTAACATTAGCCCCTCCATTTGAACAGAGAGATGTATAAATAAACTAAGCTGTTTTATATATGAATAGAAGTAGACAAAATGTGGCATTGCAGATTGGATGGTCTGTCCATAACACAACACATGCGTCACATATGACAACCTTGCAGAGGAGGTATTGGTGACAAAGGATAATACATTCACCTCACAGAAAATTTGGAAATTTTCTGATACTACACGAATTTACAAATGTTAAACACGAAAAACATTGGCAATACAAAGAATCAGTGCTGGATCACTACCATACAAAGATCAAGAATGAAGAAGATGCTCGATTACCATTCCGAGAAGGATCAAGCATAGATTGACCGACTAATAAATATATGCAAATACTGGATCACCAACACACAAGAGTAGATTAGCAGTCAGGAATCGACCGTTACAAGAAATAAAATGTTCCGAGTGTTATGTTTTGAAAATATTTTCGTCGACGGAGAAGTTCAGAAGCAGTGAAAAGTACTTCGAAAAATTATAAAGGATTATCACAACAAACTGTAAGTAATTATTATGTAGTAATTTTTTGTATCAACGTGATTTTTGTTTGTTGAAAGAATTGTCTTATTGTTTAAAAGAGAATGATGGAGAGTTTTAAAAGTAATTGATATGTACATAAATCAATACCAAATTCGAAAACTATTTTAAATAATATGGATATACAGAACAAAACTGGAGTCAAGCGTTTAATCCAAGATATTCGAGATGTATCAGAACTTTTCAAGAAAATGTCAAGATAAAGTGTAGATTGGCAATAGATATTGGAAATAGACACTACGTGGGCAGTCATTCATCATTCATGAGAGAAACGTTAAACAAATGCATTATTTACTATAAATATGCTGCAGATAAAACATATTTAATGTCTAAATATAACCGAATAGATCAGATGAAAATATTATGTGGATGATATTTTAAGTCTGGCACTGGAAAATTATTGAAATATGCCGATTATAACTGAAAACTTAAAAAAGAGCTTTAGGTAAATTGTGGGGAATTCAATATTTTTTATTTTTTACGTAGTAAGGAGAACAACGGTAAATTTAGAATTCTGTAACATATGCAGAAATATTATAAGTTTAGTTAAGGGTACTCAACTATAGTAACAAGATAGAAAAGCATGGACTCTGTTCTACGGCAAGTAAAATCTGATCATATACTAAAGTTAGTGAAGGGTTAATTCAAGAATTTGATTTAAAAAAAGGTGTGACTAATAATGGCGATTTGGTACAAGAAGATGAAAATACTGTTAGTTTAAAAGTAGTGAAGCCTGATGAAGTAAAATCTATTTCATAATAATGAGTTTGTAACCAGTTTTGAAAGTTTTCAACAGTCGTTTGTAATTGTTAAGTGCACTGAACAGAATGAATCTGCTGTAACGGATTGTGAAAAGTGCCAAAATGTTAAAATAAGCACAGTTAATGAAGTAAACTAAGAATTTTAATGAGGTAAAAGCAGTAGTATTAATAATTGTTTGGAGCAGAGTAGTATTGTAGTAACTAATGAAGATAAATTTCAAACTGACTGTGTAATGAAAAATGAATGAATTAATGGTAATGAGGGTAATAATGAGAAAGTTGTTGAGCATAATAGTTAGTGAAGTTGACGAGCTTACGAATGTAAGTAATGTAAATGAAAGTAAGGTGTTATGTAATTTCAAATGTGTTAATATTAATTCTCAGGTGTGCAGTGATGTGACAATGGGAGTTATTTAAAACGTTGGTCTAATCTGTATGGTAATGAATAATGACTGTAGTACTTATTAGCAGTGTACTAATATTTGCTGTTGAATGTAATGAAGTTGAAAGCTGGGAGCTTAATGTTAATGTAGAAAATCGTACTCGAAATTGATACAATTACGACGAAAGCCGAGAGATTCAAATGAGTAGTAGTCTTAATTAGGAAATGGTTGTAAAATTAAATGGTAAAAGTGAGTGGAAAGCAGTATATTATGTTATGAGGTTGACGATAAAGTAACTAATGGATTTGACGACAGAAGTAATTCAACGAATATGACCAACGTATCTGATTGTAAATATAACCGATTATTATGTAAATATTTGCACAAAGTGGAATAGTGATTTAAATACCGATGTTTTAAGTTTTGATTCTGTTGGTAACTTTCTGTGTTCTGAAATTGGTACAATTGCGTTATCGTCCTACAGCTAAACTATTGCGGGAGAAAGTAATATTTAAATTGGTATTATTATATGTAAGCAAGCAGCTAAAAATAATTTACCTGATAACGGTATAGATTTTCACACTGCTTTAATGAAAACAATAATAGTAACAGAGTTGAAGACATTTATAATGTACAGAGTAGTAGCGTAGTTTACGTTATAATTGGCCAAATTAGCTGCGTTGTTGGGCAGTGAACCTCGAACAACTGATCTTTATTTAGAAATATAGAAACCTTGTCCTAGGCGTTAAAAAGTTAGTATTAGCAAGAAATTTGTAAGTTACCAAAAGTGCTAAATTAAAAAAAAAAAAAAAAAAAAAAAAAAAAAAAAAAAAAAGGAAATATAAAGGAAACAAGTAAATAGGTTTTTCAGTGACGGCATACAGCGGCACTCAGGCATAAATTTTTAATTACGTTTGGTACTGGCAGGGTGGCCAATTTTGAGCTTTCCTAATTAGCCTGGTTAATTAGCTGACTTCAACAACCAGCTCAACCCACGAAGAATAAAACTGCACGTTAACATTACACTCTACAGCAAGTTACAGCTTGTTATGAATGAGAAGGCCTATCTAATCTTGAACAAATTGAAGATACAGATCGTTTATGTTTGAAGTTAGAACATTATCAATTAATTCCATCAGTCAAAAATGACAGGAACTATTTTTACGAAGGAATCACTGTTCATAAAACACGTGATTTATTCAGCAACTGCATCATTAACAAAACTATTTATTTCTCTATCCTTAACATCACTGGTTGACTTGATTAGAGACACTGATTGCAATCTTCATACTATATTCATAGTATGGAACCTCAGACACACGTCCCTGCGCTACGACCATTCCACTCGACTCTGCACTGTTTATTATTGAAACAACAAAAGATCGTAATACTACTTATCGACATACTGTTCCCAAAGATTACACATACTACAGACTGTGGAATCCAACTATACAACAAATTCATTTCCATCTATTACTACATTATTTATATACATACACAATTAATTAAAAAGTAATAATGATTGGTGGGGTATAATATTGTCACATAGCCAAGAGAGGACATCTGGAGTCTGCAATGTCAATTAGGAATACAGTCGCGTATTTAAGGATGGCATCTCTGACAATACCACCAGCTGGACTGCCACCACACCAAGAAGTGAGAAGAAGACGCCACTGAAAGGGACAGAAAGGGTATTGGGGACAGAGATAGATCATATAAAGTAGTGCGGAAAGCACTGATTGAATAATGAAACCATAAGTAGTGTATACTGAAAATGGTTGTGACATTAAGGAGTAAAGGTGTGTAATATGGAATTGCATCATGAGATATCAGAAACAATACAGGGATAATAAGGTCGGGAAAGTGTCTGAAGAGTGAAGTCATTTGTTGTATTTTGGCTGAGAGGGATGCATACATGGTCACTCGTTGAATATTTGTGCGTCGAGTATAAGTGTTGGTAACTCGGCGATATGTTTAAGGCGGATGACAAGCGCTGCACATCACATGCTAAGCGCAGCTCAGAATTAATTTTCTTTCCTCAGAGAGTTTGTCTTATTTTGTGCGAGTGCTCTGTTTTAATCATTGAGCCTCGGTGTTAATTCTTCGAATCCTGAAAAATTGTGGTGTTGTACTGTGAGCCAGTGAAATTTATCGGAAGTTAGTTAGGGGCATTAGTGTCTTAAATATCTCTATGGTGGTTTTTCTGCTGTATGGAACATTTCTTTCTTTCGTTCTAACTCCTAAAGTAATTAAGTAATCTTAATAGTGGTAATGGTAAAGAGATATTAGGCTTTATGGAACTAGCCATCAGAAAACCTTGGATCACAGAAGAAATTTTGGAGCTGATAGATCGGAGGATAAGGCACAAAAATGCTCACGCTGAAGCAGGAAGATAGCAATACATACAATTTAGAAATCAAGTAAACAGGAAATTAAAAACAAAATACAAAAGAAAAGGGTGAAGCAGTAGAAAATGAAATGGTCATAGGTAAACTAAATGTTTCATATACGAAGATCAAACAAAATTATGGAGAAACAGAGAAAACGTGTAAACTTAAAAGTGGCCGATTTAAAATATACCTCTTTTAAGCCCATACGATAGAACTGACAGACGGAAGGAATACATTGAGAAAAGGTATGATGGGGCGACTTGAACAAAAGCGTAATGGAAAAGGAAGGTGACGTTGACATTGAAGACTTAGGAGAACCTGTTTTGAGGACAGATTTTAATAGAGCTCTGAATAACTTGAAAGCAAATAAGAGTAGTGGTAAAAGGGGACAACAGGCCCACAAAAAAAGAACTGTCAATCATGTTCACACCTCTATTGTTCTCCCCCTCCCACCTGTCAATCATTTTCACACCTCTATTGTTCTCCCCCTCCCACCTGTCAATAATTTTCACACCTCTATTGTTCTCTCCCCCCTCCCACCTGTCAACCCTCCACTCATTTTCACACCTATTGTTCTCTCCCCTCGCACTTGACTTGAGGACCACTTGACTAACCTCAGTTTCCCCTCTATTGTTAGGCCACTTGAGCGAACCCAACAACACCAGGTGTGTTACGCCAGCTGCCCTCGCGGTTCTTTGTTCTCCTCCCCACCTGTCAATCATGGCCACTTGTTTGAACACTTGCCTTCCCTAGACGGTCGGCTACATGTCTACCGTATTTAACACCGAATTTAAAAATTCCTTCACTGACGAAAAAATGGAAAACATTCCCGTTTTTCCACGTCGTGTAGAATTTGAGATGGATCCAGTACAAATTGATAGTGTAGGTATCATAAAGCAATTAAAGCTCCTGAAGTGGGGGAAAGCGCCGTGTCCCGATGGTATACCAGTAAGAGTATTTTCGGAATACGCGGAAGAAATAGAACCATTTCTGTCAGATATATTTCGTAAATCATTAGAAGAAAGAAAAGTACCTTCTGACTGGAAAATAGCGCAGATGATTCCCGTTTTTCAAGAAAGGAGATAGGAGAGATCGTTGGAATTATCGACACATATCTCTAACAGCTGTTTGCAGTTGAATTCTGGAGCATGTCATATGCTCTAACGGTATGAAGTTTCTAGATGAAACGAGTTACTTACAGCAAACCAACACAGATTCCGGAAGAACTGATCGTGTAAAACGCAACTGGCTCTATTTTCGCATGATGTAATGAAAGCTATCGATGCAGGATCACAAGTTGATGCTATTTTCTTGCATTTCCAGAAAGCTTTTTACTCTGTACCACACAACCGACTTTTAGCGAAGATTCGAGCGTATGGTATATCTGATCAGATTTGCGAATGGATACGCGATTTTCTAACTGGTCGGTCACAGTATGTCGTTATTGACGGGGAAGCCTCTTCTAAGCTAGATGTTACTTCGGGCATTCCTCAAGGAAGTGTAATAGGACCACTTCTTTTCTTAATGTTTATAAACGATCTCGGTTACAACGGTAATTGTAGGATTTTTTGCTGATGATGCACTTATTTGTAGGAAAGTGAGGTGCTCTGACGATTGCTTAGAAATTCAGCGTGATCTGGATGTTATTTCGGAATGGTACCGTAAATGGCAGCTTACACTTAACTGCAAAAACTGCAAGGCAATGAAAATAAGTAATAAAAAGACCCCATTTGCTCACGAGTACAAATTTAACATTTCAGTTGTTGACACTGTGGATTCCCTGAAGTATCTAGGCGTAAGAGTACAAAGCAACATGAAATGGGACTTGCACATAACTTCCGTTGTAGGCAAAGCTAATTCTAAACTATGATTCATAGGTCGTATTTTGAGAAGTTGTAATGTTCATACAAAGGAAATAGCGTACAAAACACTAGTGCGTCCACATTTGGAATACTGTTGTGGAATTTGGGATCCGTATCGCAAGGGATTGATTGACACATTAGAGAAAGTACAGAGGAGAGCCGCTCGATTCGTGATTGCTAGTTACAGTCCTTACGTAAGTGTCACAGAGCTGATAGGTGGGCTGGGCTGGGATTGTGTGGCGGACAGACGACGTCGTTTTCGTTTGAATTTGTTGCAGAATATGCAAAAATCTTTAATTTACGAGTGCAACGAAATACTTCTTCCGCCAACCTATTTAGGTCGCAATGACAGGAGGAATAAGATTCAAGAAATAAGATGCCGTACTGATACAATTATGTATTCCTTCTTTCCTCGCTCTGTTCGGGATTGGAATGCACAGAATTATGATTGGTACTTAGCACCCTCTGCCATCCACAGTATTTGTGATTTGCTGAGTATAGATGTAGATGTAGATGTAGATGTAGATGTAACTCAGATACTGAACAAATGGAGACATGTGTCGCTGGTATTGTGTGTATATAAGCGTGGTAGATTTCCTGAAAGATCTCACACAACACGGCTTACATTTCATCGCTGTAGACACGTATTTCGTCGTTGTATTGAACGAGCTTAGTTCACACTTGACAGAGACTGAACAAAGATGATAATTGGGATCTTCCTTTGTTACTCGTACTGTGGCTTATATTCACATCTTGTGATTTAATAGCTATAAATGCCTAGTGTAGTAGGAAGCACAAATTAATACATAGTACCTGGGTGGCCAATCGTCATTTGGCATTTTTCGATTTCTATTCAATGGGCAACATTTTCAGTAACGTTTAATTAACGTTAAACCTTTTTCTTGAAGACTTCCTACGCATTGTTAAGAGCACAGTTCTTGCAAACAGAAGCTTAACTAACATCAGTAGGCTTACTAGTACCAGAAACTTCTAGAAAGCTGAAATAATAGCCGTTTCAGAGATACCAAATCCAGGAATTGCTCTTTTGTTTGTTTGTTTGTAAAATCATGTTACTAACCTGAAAATCAAAGCGTTATCTATATATGAAATTACATCCAAATAGATACAACCATTTCCGAGATCTTCTTGTTTACCACCTCTTAAATTGATTTTAAAGAAAAAGGCTATTATTACGTCAATTAGAAAAATTAATGCTAATCAAGGATTAATTAATGGTGAAAGATTAGTGGTAATTCTATTAGAATAACACATCATCAGTGCTGAATTAATTCAATCCGATAAAACTATACTCTTACCTCACATTAACCTCACACCACCAACCGTGACTTTCTAAATGATAGGAAAACAATTCCCAATTACATTAAGATTCGCTACGAACATTAATAAAGCACAAGGTCAGATGCTTCAAAAGGCAGGATTGTATTTATCAGAACCTGTTTTTTGTTTGGGTCAGTTAGTATAAATGAATTCTTCATTTAAATATACACGTTTTCCTTGTCGAAACCAAAGAGAAACTATCAGTGGGCTTTATGGTACCTGAAACGTCTACGACATGACGTTAGAGCCGATTCAGTGATCCCAAACACAAAAATTGTTCGTTCTTTGCAAATTCGGATTTTTGCAAGGAATACACCTATTTAGATAAACTTAAAAAACAAAACGTTACCTAAATATTAAGTTTCATCGAAATCGTTAAAGCTGTTTCCGAGATCCCATATATATATATAAGAGTTGCTCGTATAAAGATATAAGATGTACACGAGAACTCCCATATGCATGTTTCTGCTCCATGTTTGCAGTTGGGACTGTTGCTCCACCAATTTTTCATTAAAAGAAGTTCACTTTACATGGCAATATACCTGTGTCAGAGTCATATCACGGACGAGGTGGTAATGAAGACGATCGTTGGAATTATTCCTGGTACGCAAGTGCTACTTCTCTTATCGCTCTTACGAATAATCAGCTGAAATAATTAGGTATTGATCAAGAAATCATCAGAATGTACCTATGAATGTCAGTGAAAATTTTACCCTAAGGTTGTACTAACCGCGAGTGGCAAGATGTAGACACGGCACATTGATTTTATTGAAGAGTAAGTTTTTCTTTAAGTATTATTGTATTATACGCTACCCGTTTTTTTAAAAAAAAAAAAAAAAAAAAAAAAATAACCGAACTTACTGAGAAGGTGAAAAAGAAATGAGACTCTGCGGGTTGAGAGGGTATGTGACGATATTTCAGTGATTAAAACATCTAGTCAATTTTGAAAATAACTTAACAGAATGAGCCAACTCGTCAGTATGACATTGCATACCTTCTCCTCTCAGTACATGCGCTGATTCGGTAGAGAAGGGTATCACAAAGCCATTGTATCCTCTACTGTGGCAAGCTGGCCCACAACTGTTGTAACAACACCTTGATATCCTGGATACTTTCACAGGGGCGGATTTGACGTCCAAGCTACCCTCACACAAGTTCAGTTAGGGAAAGACCTGGTGCTCTTTCTGGTTACAAGAGTAGCTCATCATCGGGCATAGAATTCTTAGAAACACATGTCATGTGTGCTGTAAAGGTCCAAATACTATTATGGATATGAGTATAAATATTGTAAGATTGATTCGTGATCATTCGAGAGAGCTGCTCCACTTAAGCGCACAGCCGAGGCAGCAACAAGCGCTGATTTGGGCATTCCACACGCGTGCCGCAGAGCAATGGCCTAGCTAGCGTCAGTAACTTGATAGTATTTAAAGGGAGACGCCATCTTGCCTCGCTCTCTGCAGCTCAGTTGAGGAACGAGACTGACACGATGTAGCAAGGTAATAGTTGCGAGTCGGTCTGCTGCCGCATGGCAGTTAGACTTAGTCTGTTCTAGTCTTCTTGTAGTATTAGTTTCTCATTCTGTTCTATAACTCGTCTGTCTTTATGTTCCAGAATTATTATGCGTTCCTAAATTCATAGTTTAACTTGCTTGCACTACTGTTTTATAATGTTCGCGTTGGGTTTTAATTGGTTATTCACAGTCTTAAAAGTTATCATCGTTTCCAAGTCTGAAGAAGACTTAGTTGCATTATTGTTGATACCATATTGGTAAATCTGGGAGCCTGCGTGTTATTCCTCCCGTAATAACTTAGTCGGACATGCGGACGTATGTAATCTTGGTAACGAATAAATATTCTCAGTCAGTCCATCATTTATCAGTCGTTAAGTTACCCAGTTGTTTCAGGTATAATGTATATGATGTGAGTACTATGTCCCTAAGGTCTATTGCAAAGGGTAATGTTTGCCATCCATGATTCCTAATTAACGCAGTTGGCGAATTTTCTTCACTTAAACTCGCCTGGTGTAAGACTGACGAATTTAAATAATGCTATATTAATCTGTCCACTTGAAAGTTGCTCAATTTAATAACTTCATAAAACGTCCACACAAAGTAACGACCACTACAACCACGGCCAATCCTTTACAGTGCACGAGCATTGTCCTGTTGAGAAATGGCACCATGATATTGTCTCATTAGAGGTAGCATAGTTAGCGATTTGCCCCACTAGAACGTGAGGTTCTACTCGTTCCATGATACAAGTGGATGGCTGGTAGCTGACCGTCAGTAATCCTCAGCAGTCACCCGAGTGACGACAGGTCACTTCGGGAAATTATTCAGTGTTTTCGGTAGATATTAGCATCCGACAGTTGAATAACTATTTTCTAACAATCTTAAAGTTTATGAATGTGATTTGTTTGGATTCGAGGAAGAGTGATACGTTAGGTGGACATAGACACAATTCACCAAACGTGGTAGTTCTTTGTTATATTATAGCCCATTGAAATTGAGAGGAGTCAGAAATTACAACAGTAACCAACAAACCTCTAAACTCTTTATAGAAAAATTTTCACCGAACAATGTTTGAGCCATTGTTGTTTATTTCAGTCCATAATAATGCTCTATATATTGTTAGTAAATCGTAGTCCCACTCGAGAGTTGGTTTCTCCGCCTTGTCGCTTACTTGCTGGAATGATTAACAGTTTCAGTGTTAACTTGAAAAGTAATTTTATGGTATACAGTGTCACATTACAGAACTTTCCACCACTTCCAAACTGTCTTATTTGTTTTGTGAATCCACGCATTTGCGAAGCCTCAAATAAACACTAATCATTGAGATGTGCCGGAAATCTGTATCCGCTACTTTTTTTAGCAGATCTTTTACGTATCTTTAACAGATCTGTTGTAAATAATTTAGTAAAGTATCTAAAATTTTAATTATAGGTAACAATGAAATACTATTAACTTCAGTTCCAATTACTTTTTATTTCTTAAAATCACATATCTATCAAATTTATATAATAAAAATTAAATATTTAAACATTTATTATACTAAGACAACTGGTAACTTAGCACTCTAGTAAGTTAAAAGGTATTATTTTTCACCACTAAACACTTAATCAATTTCGAAATCACCGCTGAATGACTCTCCTTCACTGACACTATTACACAGGCAACTCTCCTTCTGATTTTTCATTAACTAGCTGATATCCGCGACTTCGTACGCGTGGATTAAGAATTTCGTTTCCAGAATTGAATATAGAAAGCTGTTGGTAACTTAGGATTGGTCCCAAACAACACCGAGTCGGCGTAATATGACGGGAAAGTCAGCACTATATCATTCTACAGTCGAACCTGTCTCTCATAAAGAGAATCAGTTTCCAACATATTTAAAAACAGAAAAACAAATGAGGGTGAGGGGAGGTGCGGGGAGGGGGGAGGATTAACTGAGGGCAGCTTTATTTCAGCTTAGTCTTTTCTTCTTTCTTCAGCATGAGCATCCGATTCTTGGGGTTCTAATAACTTTAGCTGCTCATGCTCTGCTAGAGCTATACCTTAGGCCAGTTTGCGAACGCAAGGCATTGCAAAAAAGAAGTAAAAATAAACTGGAGCCAAAAACATTTAGGCAGACACAAAGTAATAGTACAGAGAGAATCGAACTCTCCACTAAATAATACGCTTTGTCTCTAAACGAAATATACTAACAAATCATACACTAACATAATACTCTAGAAGCACAGCTTGAGCAACCGACGTCACATTACAGACTAACACACACATTCGTCTCTCTGTTACCATTCAACAAGTTCTAAAAAATGTCGTGACAACAACAGTTATTCATACCGAAAAAAAAATGTCCTGTGTCTTTCCTACAGATACAAAGTATTTCCTACTCAAATTCCATTAATATCGGTATAACCATTTTTTCGTCAAAACGTAACAATAAGAGACTTACTCCCGCATTTATAGTGTTGTAGCGGGCTTGCCCGCTAACTTTACCGGGCTTCGGCCATTTTTGGTCACGCGAATAAAATATTATTTAAGTTTTCATTTTTTAGAAAGTGTTTGGGGTTGAATTTTGAAGAAATTGCACTGGTGTATGAATAGCCATCCCAGCCGCTTGTAAAGCGAGGCTTGCCTACGAAATATCCACAGCGCTGACAAAGTGACGTAAAAAATTCCGAATATAATTTGTGGAGTATAGTTGTACAAAATTGTCTAACTGTAAACATTCTGGAACCTTGTTGAACTGATTAGAAACTTATACACAATTCTACAAAGTTCGACCAGATCCCATAAAAGAGAAAATATTCCTTTAAGTTCAAAAGTACTGTGGATGGGAATACTGTGGATAAAGAATAGACAGGTGGTCTAGAACACACGGGAAAGTTGAAGAAAAGTGAGTTAAATGATTTGAGTCGCTGGGACGAAGATTCGAACCCGATCTGCACGGTTGACAGCCCCACGCGATACAGCTGATTCAAAGCGCCAACTGCGTGGCGAAGCTGCGAGAGGGCTGCTTGGGCTGAGCCCTGCTCGGCCGGAGCAGACGCGCGCCCGCAGGGGCGCGCGGAGTGTTGCCGATTTTGGTAGCAAACGGCGTAGTATCGACACAATTTAAGTTACAAATTTTTCGGCAATATTTCTGTCGTTTGACGGGAAATTTTTCAAAAAAATGTAGACAGTATTTTTCTCCTTGTTTCAAAGGATAAGTGTGCAAAGTTTCATCGGTATCGGATGAAAACTGTGGATTTGTATGAAATACATACATTAATCTTTATATATATAGATAAAGCTGCATCCTTTAATAAGCTTCTTGCTGCATGAGCTCTTGATGTTTCTTTAGTTTGTATTAACCAACTGCTGCATTCAATTTGGTCTCGTTGCCTTCATCATATGGTAAATTTCCACTTTAATTACCCAAGAAATTTTCCCTATGACCATCTGCAGGTTTCTTTTATCTAGACCTCCGAGTTCCTTCTTTGAAATTTACTTCATACAATCTCCTCGAGCTTCGTGTGCCCCACAATGAAAATTTGAGCTAGTCAAATATCCTAACATTTGCCATATTTTTTTTTCCTTAACGCAATCGTTTTTAGTGTGAAGAACAAGTTGTTAATCTATACTATACTATTTGTGGGAAATTAGACAATAAAATTAATATTAATGTAATTTGCACAATATATTCATTTGTTGTATTTTCATTTAATTTGCATCATATATGGTATCTATTGCAGAAACAAGATATTATTCAAAGGAAAATCTTCATAAGCAATTTATTAGAAATTAGAAACAAACAAGTTGCGTACTGAGCAAGAAATTTTTATTGAATTTAAACATAACGATGTGGGGAAGATGAGTTTTATAGCTAAATACTATTTTGGTATGGCATGTTTACGTACTGAAAGGACCAGGGATGTCATATAAAAACTTAAGTTTACAGAGATTAATATATAAATATGTTTTATTTTGCAGTCCAGTAACAAAAAAATGAAAAATAAAATACAAAAGCCGAATGTAATAGTACGAATAAATATGTAATTACACAAACACGCAGACACATGTCAGTCGTGAGGCTTAGTATTTTTTTCCGGCTCTTGATAAACGATACAATGTTGATTTGGTCATACAATTGTGAGTTTGAATTGTCGGAAATGCAGACCTACTATTGCAAAATACTGACACTAGAAGAACGTACCCCACCTGGCAATTTAGTGGTGCAACATTTGCTACCACTTCTTATTGTATAATAATGTCCAATTGATTATAAAGCTAACTGATAATTGAGAGTTTAATTCAAATTAGTTTGACGTGAATAGTGCAGAAAACATAAGGGAAAAGCACTTCTCAGAAGGTATACACTGTTGTGCTTCTCGGTGTATATAATATTCTGGTGCTGCATCCTGACTCGTCCCGTGAGTGCCCACCACTTCAGCTGGCTCACCACCTGTGGGAGACGCGCACGCCGCCTGAGTACTGTGGCTTGCCCCTGCCTGGTCCGTGGTGCACTCTGTGGTACTGGCCGTCGGCGTCCACTCTGGTGTTGCCGTCGCCGCTCTTCCACACGGTGCCGCTGGCCTTGGCGTCCACCACCGTCCCGACGCCCTTCTCGCGGTGCACGTCCACGTCCACGCCTCCACGCTTCTCCTGAAACAACACACAGTCTTATACTACACTACAGCACAGGACTGGGAATGGTTAGTTTAGGGCATTGTATTTAACTACCCATCTGATACGGATTTTTCGAAGTACCAGATAAAAATGTCTCAGGAAATGAATGAGTTAATACTTCAAAGAAAAAACCCGGCTGCCTTCTAAATATTCTGTGTTACTCTCCCATGGTGAAACCAGAGTTTGTTTACCACTTTATATGGGTGTACTTTTGGTTCAAGATATTCCTTTTATCCATTATAATATCGTATGAGACACCCTTTTAGTCGGTGAAGTGCAGAAACCTTAATAAAGTGGTATTGTCTCAGCAATAAGAGTGGAGAAACATTCAACCAATGTTCCCATAAAGCTGTCCATAATTTCAAAAGTGTTTCTGGTGCGGAAGGTTGTGCACGAACTGACATTTTGATCATTTTACAAGTAAGTTCGACTGGAAACATAAGTGGCTATATATGTGGCCAAATTATTTTCTGGAATTGTCCGTAATATTCGTCAAGCCAATTGTGTACTATTTGGCCTGTTGACATGACCCATTGTCGTCCTGGAAAGGTCCATCGTAGTTTGGAACCATGAAGACCATGAATGGCTGCAAATTGTTTACATGGAGCTGAATATGACGATTTTCAGTAAAAAAAATCGGTTCGGTTTGACCAAAGGTCCCAGTACAAGCCTTGTAAGCACTGCCAGCTCCAGGATGAAGCAACCATAACCTTACAGAGTACATTCCTGACAACCTGGGTTCAGGTCATCGTAGGGTCTGCACCATACTCGAACTCTACCACCAGCCCTTAGCAACTGTAATCGTGAGTCACCTGGCCACGTAACCTGAGGTCCAACCGACATGTTTACGAGCCCTGGAGAGGCGCTGGTGTTTTGCTAACAGAGCCAGTTGTGTCGGTTACCTGCTGCCGTATACCATCAATGCCCTATTTCTCTGCACTGTGCGCACGTCCTACATTGAGTGTCGCTGTTCTTTGACACAGAGTTTCTTGTCTATCAACAGTGACTCCTTGACGCAGACGTCGTTGGTCTCGATCATTAAGCAGACGTGGTATACCACTGCGGCGTGTATGTCTGCGGTAAACCCGTAAATCACATTTTCGCTACACACTCTTTCCATTGTGGATCGAGGAATGTTGAATTCCGAAACTAGATATCCCTTGCGTCTAACATCTACCATTCCTCGTTCAAGTCTATTAATTCATGTCGTGCGGCCATTATTACAACAGAAAACATTTCACACGATCCACGAGAGTATAGGTAAAAACTCTAACACAACAAGGATCATTTACGCGTTTATTCCGCGGTGCAACCAGCATCAAAATAATTGCATCCTCCTAGCCCATGACTTTTAACACTTTAATGTATTAACACTGAACGTCGGGAAAATTTTTGGTTCTTATATAAGAATCAATTATCTTTCTTCAAGGGACATTTCAATACACGCCTTTTCCTATATTATACTAAACTTGTTACTGGCGAGTTTCTATTATTTTGACAAAGACTAATAAAAATCATAATATGTTGCTCCAATGGATAAAAATTGTGGGTAAGTTCACGGAATGTTGAAAAGTTGTCTGTAGAGGTAGCAGAAGATCAGGAGTTAGAGTGACAGTAAGAGAACTCAGAAAAGAGTGTGGGCACTTACATCGTTAGCCGGCATCGCAATGGCGACAGCGCACACTACGGCAAAGATAATCAAAGTCTTCATGGTCGTCGGTAGCTGACGTTAAGGTATCTGAAACAGAATAATAATGGGATTATATGGTTTGCGGGTGGTATGCTAAAATATACGAAAACATTGTTTAGTATTGAAGAATATTACTTAGGGGAACTGTTTTTCTGTTTTTTTTTTCACATATGCCTTTTCGCCTCGTTGACAACGAGGCTATTAGAGGCGGGAAAACACTGGGAACAAGGAGGGGAAGGAATTGGGCCATTGCCTTTTTGAAGGAAGCATCCCGCCATTCGCCTGGAGTGATTTGGGGAACTCATAGAAAGCCCAAATCTGGATGCCCGGACGAGGATTCGAACCCGTGTCCTCCCGATACGAGCCAGAGCGTTACCGCTCACCCACCACGCTCGGTATCTTTTTCCATATGTGAAGTCAAGAAATATCAACAACCGCTTTTAAAGAAATTGAACCGACAGATGGATTATAATTATGCTTCAAAAGAATGCGCAGAAACCATTAATCGTGTGATCACTCGACTATTCTTCCGAAATGATAGGGAATCACTCATAGGCAAAATAAACTTTCTGTTAATAGTATTGGATGTTTAAATTTTTCTCAATGATAAAATTTCATATTCATTTCTACAGCTTTAGTTAACAAATTCGTAACGCAATCCCGAAACCTACGCTACGTTCAGGTATTGAATCTACTTTCAAACGACTCGTAAGTAATTAATATTTCTTAGTGCCATTATGAGCCTCTGCTTGATATTCTCATACACACTCTTTCCTGCTACCTATCCTTGTAGATTAGCAGTTGTATAGGAATAGCAGTCACTGGCATGTTATGATAAGTGGTTATGAAGAAATTACAATAGCAATGACTGAAGAAAGAACACAATTCTGGGAGTTTTATGTACAGAAAAATAGTTGCTGCTCAAATAATTTTCTGCATTAAAAAGTGCTACCATATTGACGTACAAAACGTTAAGTTAAGTTTATGTACTGTAAAATTAATATTTGAAATTTGAGAACTTAGTACTTAAGACAATCAACACTGAAAATATACAAAAAAATAATCATCTACAGCAAATGGAGGAGAAAATAGAAACACGTGGAAGCGGCGAGTTTCTTAGAACAAATATTTTGGACTTGATGTGAAATTTGCTCAATATTGGAACAGGTTCCAACCGAAAACAACGTTTGAGTAGTTATGCATACTGCAGCATTAGGTTGCTTATGTGGCTAAAATTTTGAATATGCTGTAAGAAACATAGTTTGTAAAATAAAGGATTTATAGTGAAGACCAGTGGTGGGCATGTGTGATAGAGCATGTTAGAAGCAATGATGGTGGTTTTCCACTCACCTCGGAGGCGGATCTCTCGTCCCGTGTAGACTGTGTCTGTGGATTTTTTTTTTTTTTTTTTTTTTTTCGCTACCTCAACGGTTGAATGAACAGTCCCGCTACTGTTTGTAGCTTAATCTGTATGTTCAGTTTGATGGTTTTGAGTTCATTGGTGTTACACTTTAGGGGATAACCAGGCTATGGTCGGTTGGACCTTAATAGG